>JAQSEC010003858.1:0-10679 GCA_028564925.1 Lithobates sylvaticus
AGATCACTTTGAACCCCCCTTGCATTTCTAGCTGTGACTAGAAGGGCAGATGAGTCATGTAGCACTTATTTCCTGGAATCCATCTGCCCTTAGCTCAGGCATGCAGGCAGAAGGGCGTGCTTAGCTAAGAAAGCCCTTCCTCCCCACCTTCAGATAAAGGGAAACAAATTACTATGAGGACTCCTCTGATCTATGACATAATTTTGGTCTAGTCCAGAAACTAGGAAGCAACTGAAGAAAACACACACTTCCCTGTTCTGACAGGAGTGACATATCGTGTGTTCCTATTAGCTAGGAACCACGATCTGTCACTTCCTGTAGTTAGTCCCCTCCCCCTTCAGTTAGAATCACCTCCCAGGGAACACGGTTAACCCCTTCACCGCCCCCTAGTGTTAACCCCTTCACTGCCCCCTTTTACAGTAATCAATGCATTTTTAATCAAACTGATTGCTGTATTAATGCCAATGGTTTCAAAAATGTGTCAAAAATTGTCCGTTATGTCCGCCATAATGTCGCAGTCACGATAAAAATTGCAGATCTCCGCCATTACTAGTAAAAAAAAAAAATATTAATAAAAATGCTATGAAACTATTCCCTATTTTGTAAACGATATAACTTTTGCGCAAACCAATCAATAATCACTAGTTGTGATTTTTTTTTACCAAAAATATGTAGAAGAATACGTATCGGCCTAAACTGAGGGAAAAAAGCGTTTTTTTATATATTTTTTGGGATATTTATTATAGCAAAAAGTAAAAAATATTGATTTTTTCTCTAAATTGTCGCTCTATTTTTGTTTATAGCACAAAAAATAAAAACCGCAGAGGTGATCAAATACCACCAAAAGAAAGCTCTATTTGTGGGAAAAAAAAGGACGCCAATTTTGTTTGGGAGCCACGTCGCAGGACCGCGCAATTGTCAGTTAAAGCGACGCAGTGCCGAATCGCAAAAAGGGGCCTGGTCCTTTGGCTGCAAATTGGTCCGGGCTTAAGTGGTTAAGAAAACACTACAAAGTGTGCAGGAGCCTGCAGGCTCACTAGATTTTTGGCAGAATCAACAAATATCTTATTATCAAGCAGATGTAACAAAATCCTTGCAATGGTATATTTAACAGACCAAAAGGGAGACATTTGTTAGGGTGTACCTACACTTCAATTTTGCAGCAAAAATCAATTTTGGTAAAATCGCTGCCCTCATATCTACTAATGTCATGACAATTGATTTTTGAAGTAAATACTACTGCATGAAATGGCATTTCTTTAAATCCACAAAGATTTTAGTTTTTCCTTTGCTTAGTGAACATTCTCTATTCCTTCAGTAAACCAACCCCATTATCTTTAAAATACAGCCGAGATCCCCTTTACACACCATGCCTATTAATTCTTTCAGGATTGTTCATGTGAAGTCTGTATGAAGGCCATAAACACACCAGTGGCGGAATGTTAATAATATCAGTTCACTTTCCCATCTCATTATTATGGCTAATGGGCCAGGAAAATAAAGGTGAATGAATGACTTAGTGGCTGAGTTTCCAGCGTTCAGGCAGAGTGGAAGTTGGTAAATGAGTTTATCAAATAATATAATTTCATCTGTGTAGTCTGTGGATGGCGATCAGGGGAAATCTCCTACCGAGATAATTAAAATAAATTCACTTTCTATCACAAAGGAAGCGATAATGTATAAAACTGATTTATCCGTGTAATTGGAGGAAATAGTTGTTAAATGAGCAAATTATTATTAATAATTGTTTGTTTGCTTCATCATTTCCATTGTGCTTACCAGGAAGCTTGGTTTATATGGAGCATTGCTTTTGTAACAAATGCTGGAGATCAACTCAAGTCATGTGGCTATAGTATTGATTTCTGTATAAGATCCGTTTTGTAAAGGGTCAGCCGGCCTCAAACTGATAATTAAGTTATGTCTAAAGCTGAACTCCAGGCAGATAAAAAAATATGTAAATGAATGCAGCCATGCATTCATTATTATATCCTTAAAGCCTCTACTAAGGACCAGTATTGGGACAAGGTGCCCAGCAGTGATGTAAGTAACTGAGTTAAAATAAACGGAGTTACTTAACGCAGTTACTTTAGAGGGTAGCGAGTAATCTAACTGATTACTTTTCCCCTCATGGTAATGCAGTTCCCATTACTTGGGCGGCATTACCACAATTACATCTACCGTCACTAGATGGCAGTAGTGTAATTCCGGTGTCCTGCCGAAAAAGTTACCCCGCCGGATAAGGACCCCCTGTACTGCACAGGCGCAGCGCTTGCGCAGTACGAAGGACTACGGAGCTTACGAAAATTTCCGAACCTAAACAGCTCTGAGTGAACTCTACACTGCGCAGGCGCAGTTAACATGTAATTGTACGAGGCGATGCCGCACGCTCCTGATGCTCGTGCTACTCTGCAAGGGGCGTCTATCGTGTAACTAAGGGGCGGGTCTAGTATTACTGTAACCAAGGGACGCATTTATTATTATTGCTATATATCGAGCTCTGCCCATTAATTTAACATTCGCCCTCTTCTGTATCCATCCGCCCATTACACGATATAATAATAATAGACCCACCCCTTGATTACACGATATAATAGATCTGTCCCTTGGCTAGAGTAATAATAGAGCAGCCCCTTGGTTACACGATATATAACAATAATAATAAATGCGCCCCTTGCTTACAGTAATACTAGACCCGCCCCTTAGTTACACGTATAGAATATTAAAAATAAAGTCAGTTACTTTGCTGCGTAACTAATTACTTTTCCAATGTAGTAACTGAGTTACTAACGCAATTACTTTTTGGGAGAAGTAATTTGTAACTTACCGTATATACTCGAGTATAAGCCGAGATTTTCAGCCCTTTTTTTAGGGCTGAAAGTCCCCTTCTCAGGTTATACTAGAGTCAGTGCGGTCTGCCTACATGAACAGCTTGTCATGTAGACAGACGGCACTGTTCAAAAGCCGCGCCGCCTCCTCCCGCCCATCCGTGATAGGCGGACACTAATTTTCCCAGCAGCGCAGTGTTCCGCCTATCACGGATGTTCTCTCATTCTCATCTCATGGACGAGGATGAGAGAATATCCGTGATAGGCGGAACACTGCACATGACTGCTGGGAAAACCGAGTGTTCCTCCTATCACGGACGAGGAGGAGGCGCGGCTTTCAAACCTGCAATGGCGCCTCGCGCCTCAGCGTGTACGCTGATCGGCAGGACAACCGAGGGACACCGCACACCGGACACCACACACCGCACACCGGACACCGGGCAGCGGCCCCCGAGGGACACCGGACAGCGCCCCCGAGGGACACGGGACAGCGGGACACCGGATCGATCGGCACAGGTAGGCAGCACTGGGGACACGGTGGGGTTGTATAGGACACAGGGGACATGTAGATGGGCATTTGGTGACACACTTTTCCACTTACAGTAGCTGCTCCATTTCCCCCCCTCGGCTTATACACGGGTCATTAACTTTTCCCATTTTTTTTGTGGTAAATCAGGGGCCTCGGCTTATACTCGGGACGGCCTATACTCGAGTATATACGGTAACTAATTACTTTTTTAAAGTAAGATGACCAACACTGGTGCCCAGGGGGGGAAATGGCAAAATGCGCCCATCTCCCCTCCCAGTATAGGGCTAATAGTGGTGCTGCGGCACCATGTAATTTGAGGACAGTGAAAATGTCTGTGCGTTATGGGAAAACATGAGATTTTACAGGGATGGACCAAGATTTGATCCATCTATGGACACGCTGGTACTAGTGGTGGAAGGAAAGAAAATTGCATAATCTATGACCTGCTTATCAGACATGTATAACACTCAACACAGTCATTTAACAAAAAAAAAAAAAAAATGAAAATCTTCTTAATAAATATGCTTTTCAGCATACCTTACAGAAGAACTTCATAGACTACTTAGCAACCTTCACATCAGAGTCCCCCTTCACTTCAGTAGTCCACCTTTACATCAAGAGCCCCCCTCCCTTCATATCAATTGTCCCCCTTTAGATCAGGAGTCCCCCTTGTCCTCCCTTACATACAAAGTCTGCCCTTACATAAGAGGCTCTGCCTTCACACAGCAGTACATGTGCACACTGAAATATTTCGTTTCAGAATTTCGTTTTCGTCCGAAAAATAAATTTATTTAGTTACTCCTAAAATTCATTTTTATTTATTTCGTTTTTCGTTAAAAATTGCATTCGTCCGAAAATTCTAATGAATTAAGGTCGAATCTGTCATTGAAGGCTTATGGTGTCTGTCGAATGTTCAAAGAAGATTCGACGGAGCAGCTAAACTGTATGACTCTGTATAGTTTAGCTGCAATTCCACCCAATTCCAGCAGCAATCTTTCCTCTCTACGTCAAATTTTTCCTTTCTACGTCGAATCTTTCCTTTCTACGTCGAATCTTTCCTTTCTATGTCGAATCTTTCCTTTCTACGTCGAATCTTTCCTTTCTACGTCGAATCTTTTCTCTCTATGTAGAATAATATTGGACTAATAGAGTTAAGTTTAGGCACATTCGACCACATGTTCAATGGACACAGATTGTTATTGTCAGCGTCGAATCTCCTATCTATATCGAACTGTTGTTACAACGAAAATAAAGCATTTGTTTATGTCGGATCTTTCGTTTTTCGGATTCTGCACTTTCGTTATCGTTTGTTAAAACGATAACGAAAATACCTGAAATTCGGACGAAAATGCATTCGGACGAAAACTAATGCACATGTATACCCTTTACATCAGAGTCCCCCCTTACACCCGTGTCCTCCTTTATATATACTGTATATATATTAATCAGTGTCCTCTCTTACATCAATGACCCATCATACATCAGTGCCCTCTTACATCAGAGTCCTTCCTTACATAAATGTGCCCCCCCCTACTTACATAAGTGTGCCCCTCCTCCTTACATCAGTGTTGCCACCTTACATCAGTGTGCTCACCCTTACATCAGTGTGCCCCCCCTCCTTATATTAATGTGCCCCTCCTCCTTGCATCAGTGCCCCCCCCACCTTACATCAATGTGGCCTGCTTCCTTACATCAGTGTGCCCCCTCATTACATCAGTGTACCCCTCTTTTATCAGTATGCCCCCTCCTTACACCAGTGTCCCCCCTCCTTACATCAGTATGCCCCCTTCTTATATCAATGTGTTCCCCCTCCTTACATCAATGTGCCCCCTCCTTACATCAATGTGTCCCTCCTTCTTACATCAATGTGTCCCTCCTTCTTACATCAATGTGTCCCTCCTCCTTAAATCAGTGTGCCCCCCTCCTTACATCAATGTGTCCCTCCTCCTTACATCAGTGTGCTTCCCTCCTTACATCAGTGTACCCCCTTCCTTACATCAATGTGCCCCCTCCTTACATCAGTGTCCCCCCCTCCTATCAGTGTGCCCTCCCTCTTTACATCAGTGTGTTCCCGCTCCTAACATCAGTGTACCCCTCCTTACATTAGTGTGCCCCCCTTCTTATATGAGTGTACCCTCCTGCTTACATCAGTATGACCCCCTTCTTACATCAGTGTCCCCCCTCCTTTTATCAGTGTGCCTCTCCTTCTTACATTAATGTGCCCTCCTTCCTTACATCCATGTACCCACCTTTTTACATCAGTATGCCCCCTCCTTAAATCAGTGTGCCCCCCTTACATCAGTGTGCCCCCCTCCTTTTATGAGTTTACCCTCCTCCTTACATCAGTGTACCCCCTTCCATTCATCAGTGTGCCCCCTCCTTACATCAGTGTGCCCCTCTCCTATCAGTGTGCCCCTCCTGCTTACATTAGTGTGACCCCCTTCTTACATCAGTTGCCCCCCCCCCTCCTAACATCAGTGTGCCCACCCACTAAAAAAAGGTGTGCCATCACCTTTCATCATTGTACCCCCCTCCTAACATCAGTGTGCCCACCCACTAAAAAAAAGGTGTGCCATCACCTTACATTATTTTACCCGCCCCTCCTAATATCAGTGTGCAACCACCCCCCCCCCCCCACCTTTTATCAGTTTACCCTACCTTAAGCAGTATATATGTAGCAGCACAGCAGGAGCTAGGAAGCAGAGCAAGTGTGTATAGGGAAGTTTTGTCATCCTCTGGGAGCTGGGGGGTGGGGCAAACAGGTAATGTCATTGGTTGTTAGGACCCCAGGGGTCCTAGCATCCAAGGATGGGGGGGGGGGTAGAGTTTCAGAGCCCTGTCCCAACCAGTGCAGTACCTTTCACAGATAGTGGATTTTCAGCTGCAGCTGCTCCAGTCACTGTTGGCTACTGCTGAAAGATTGGGTCTCTGTGATCACTACTGCCCTGCCTAGGAGAGTTCAGCTAGGACAGCATTATCCTCGTGTGTGCAGTGTGGTAGCAAACAGTGGGACTAGACTGCAGAAGAGTTATTCAGAACTGCACAAAGAAGATAGAGAGAGAGAGAGAGACAGAGATAGGGCAGGGTGAGGAATGTTACAGTGCAGTGAATGAGAAAGAATGACAGTCACTCATGTCAGTGAGGTAAGAGAACCATGGAAGCTCCCAGTGTGCCCCCCACTACATATTACGACAGTGCCCAGGGCAGGTTCCACTTCTGCCCACCCCTTCTCCCGGCCCTGCTCAGGACTCCTGCTAAATCTACCCATGCAATAGGGTTCCCTCTGCACTGCATGTGTTAAATGGTTATTTGAAATATTTACCTTATTCTTCACTTCCGTAGGCTGCTCATCTTCACTACCCTGCCGGTTACAACTCTCCAACATCTCAAAGTATAGTGTAGTCCTGCCTGGACCATAAGGATGGTGAGGGCCACCCCCATCTCAGGAGCAGCAGGGGAGAGTGCTGGCTGCCAGTGAAGCACAGATAAAGGTAAGTATTCCTTCCCCCTAGCTCCCAAAAGCTACTCCACTCTGTTGCCCTGCCAGTTGCAGATCTCCAATTTCCTCATGTACAATGCAGTCCTACATAGGACATGAGGGCCCACCCACATTCCAGGTGCTTTGGGCCATGAGGGAGAAAGTGCAAGGGGAGCATGGAATAAGGTATTTGTATGTATTCCTTTTTCCTAGCCAAGGAACATTTAAACCTTGCAGTCCTGTGGGTAGGTTTATTAGCAGCCCAGAGTGGGGCTTTAAATGTAGTGTAAGCACCTCCTTTTTGCTTTATATCATCCTCTTGCAGTCTATGTATAGCAGAGCTTTGGGGGGAGATTGAAGCAGAACAAGGAGCCAACCGGCTGTCCTGCAAGGACAGAAACATGCTGATTGGAGGATAGAGTACAGTTGTTGTAAGATTAATTCATCAGTCTCATGCTTTTTTTTTTTAATTGTCCAGTCAAAGGCTTGGGGTAGGGAAGAGAACTGTCTCCTGCTGTTTTAATCTCAGAACTAGATGAACATAAATATTTAGCTTAAGAAATGAAGGGCTAGAGGTCACAAACCTCAGGACTTTAAAGGTGCTGTATATTGGAAATGTAAATACACTGATAGCATTCTTATATAAAATAAAACGATTTTATTACCAAAGATTAAAAAAACATGAGACAATTTTGTGTTTCAAATTCTGTTGTTACACTTAAGCGTTTAAACATAGACAATACCACTTTCTCAACATGTTTCGCTCCGCAGAGCTTCTTCAGGAGATATTTTGTGTGGCAGCTGTTAAACTATAAATGACAAAAGATTTGATAAATACTCATGTATAATCCATATGTCAGTATAGACTATGGAGTTGCTGATATAATGAAATAAAAGAACAAAGAGAAACAAAACAAAACACAGAAAAAACATGAACCTTACCACAACTGCTTTAATAAAGTATTAATGTTATGGATGAAGTGAAAAAATAAAATTTTCATATGTGCACCGAAACATCATGCCTCTTCGCATTGAACCCCATCAAAGTATGCAAAAAAGGACAAAATTTGATTTCTATTGAGAAAAAACAACATAAGATAGTAAAACAAGTATATATAGGTACCAATGATAAATCAAATGTAGCATTTAGAATATCTATAATTGAAAAGTAACAATAAATTACCTTTATTGAATCAGAGTAATTGAATCAATTACATATTGATTCATCACTCCCATGTTGGTGAGCCCGGTGTTCGATTCGAACCCATGTTCGAATCGAGCACCAGGGTGTTCGCTCGCTCGGCGAGCCCAGAACTATTGGGGCCGCTCGCATCAAATTCGTGTGATGCGAGCGGCCCCGCAATGCATTGCGGCCCCGCGCAGTGCAATGCTGGCTGATGATTGGCCAAGCATGCACTGTGACCCCGCATGCTTGGCCAATCACAGCGCCGGCAGCGAGGAGAGCCATAATTGGCTACAGGCAGGATGCCTGTAGCCCATTATAGCTCAGGGGCTTTAGTACACGCCCCACGGTATAAGAGGCCGCCGCGCCGGCGGCCTCGCATATTATGTTTCAGACAGTGTCAGCGTGTCAGTGTGCTGCAGACTGCTGACAACAATATGTGCTTTATTTCTGGGGATATGTGTGTGCATGCTGTTAGAACAGCATTGCAGTATCACATCTGGGGGGGTCTATAGGTGGCCTGTGAAGGGGGCAGGTTTCCTGTGCTTAGAACTTTCCCTGCAAAAAAGTGTCATTTTTGCAGGAAGAAAGCTATTTAAAATCACTCGCGGCTAATGAATTGATGGCTCCTGTAACACAGAGAGCTGTCATTCATTAATAAAAAAAACAAAAAAAAAAGCGTAGGGGTCCCCCCAAATTCAATAACCAGGCCCTTCAGGTCTGGGATGGATATTAAGGGGAACCCCAGCCAAAAAAAAAAAAAAAAATGGCGTAGGGTCCCCCTCAAAATCCCATACCAGACCCTTGAGGTCTGGTATGGATTTTAAGGGGAACCCTAGCCAAAAAAAATGGCGTGGGGTCCCCCTCAAAATCCATACCAGACCCTTATCCGAGCACGCAACCTGGCAGGCCGCAGGAAAAGAGGGGGGACGAGAGCGCCCCCCCCTCTCGCCTGAACCGTACCAGGCCACATGCCCTCAACATTGGGAGGATGCTTTGGGGTCTAAGACCCCTAAAGCACCTTGTCCCCATGTTGATGAGGACAAGGGCCTCTTCCCCACAACCCTGGCCGGTGGTTGTGGGGGTCTGCGGGCGGGGGGCTTATCGGAATCTGGAAGCCCCCTTTAACAAGGGACCCCCAGATCCCGGCCCCCCCCCCCTGTGTGAAATGGTAAGGGGGTACAAAAGTACCCCTACCATTTCACCAAAAAAAAGTGGCAAAAATGGTAAAAATGACAGGAGACAGTCTTTGACAATTCCTTTATTAAAATCTTCTTTCTTCTTTCTTCATCCTTCGGTTTCTTCATCTTCTCCTTCCATCATCTTCTTCCATCTTCTTCTTCCATTTTCTTCTTCCTCCGATCCGCTTCTTCTTGCGCTGGTCTTCTCGTCCTTCTCGTCCGGCATCTTCTTCCGTCGGCGTCGGCGTCGGTGTCGGTGTCTCTGTCTCTTCTTGGGCCGCTCCGCGCAATGGGAGGCTCCCGCTGTGTGAGGCTCCGCTCCGTCTGACAGGTCTTTTATAATGGAGGGCACCTGGTGACCCCGCCGCCCTCTGACGCACAGGGACGTCATGGGAATTCCATGATGGCTTTCCCCATGACGTCAGAGGGGGGCGGGGTCACCAGGTGCCCTCCGTTTTAAAAGACCTGTCAGATGGAGCGGAGCCTCACACAGCGGGAGCCTCCCATTGCGCGGAGCGGCCCAAGAAGACACCGACACCGACGACGACGCCGACGCCGACGGAAGAAGATGCCGGACGAGAAGGACGAGAAGACCAGCGCAAGAAGAAGCGGATCGGAGGAAGAAGAAAATGGAAGAAGAAGATGGAAGAAGATGAAGGAAGGAGAAGATGAAGAATCCGAAGGATGAAGAAAGAAAGAAGAAAGAAGATTTTAATAAAGGAATTGTCAAAGACTGTCTCCTGTCATTTTTACCATTTTTGCCCACTTTTTTGGTGAAATGGTTGGGGTACTTTTGTACCCCCTTACCATTTCACACAGGGGGGGGGCGGGATCTGGGGGGTCCCCTTGTTAAAGGGGGCTTCCAGATTCCGATAAGCCCCCCGCCCGCAGACCCCCACAACCACCGGCCAGGGTTGTGGGAAGAGGCCCTTGTCCTCATCAACATGGGGACAAGGTGCTTTAGGGGTCTTAGACCCCCAAAGCATCCTCCCAATGTTGAGGGCATGTGGCCTGGTACGGTTCAGGCGAGAGGGGGGGCGCTCTCGTCCCCCCCTCTTTTCCTGCGGCCTGCCAGGTTGCGTGCTCGGATAAGGGTCTGGTATGGATTTTGAGGGGACCCCACGCCATTTTTTTTTGGCTAGGGTTCCCCTTAAAATCCATACCAGACCTCAAGGGTCTGGTATGGATTTTGAGGGGGACCCCTACGCCATTTTTTTTTTTTTTTTTGGCTGGGATCCCCCTTAATATCCATCCCAGACCTGAAGGGCCTGGTTATTGAATTTGGGGGGACCCCTACGCTTTTTTTTTTTCATTTTTTTTTATTTTTTTATCAATGACTTTTTTTATGAATGAGTTTCAATGAATCACTGTTCTCTGTGTTACGGGAGCCGTGAATTAACATTAGCCGCGAGTGATTTTAAATAGCTTTTTTACTTTCAAAAATGACACTTTGCGCAGAGACAGTTCTAAACACGGGAAACAT
>JAQSEC010000416.1:0-10630 GCA_028564925.1 Lithobates sylvaticus
GCGTCATGACGTGACGCCGGTTTGTGTACATGTGATCGCTCCGTCATTTGACTGAACGATCACGTAGTAAACAGCTGCCATCAGCGGCCGTTTACCGTGATCCGTGATGCGCCGGGTCCTGGGGCCCCTGCGGTCACGGATGTTCCCGAGTGCGCACCCCAGGGGGCGCACGGGAGCACGTTTCTGGGAAGACGGCCGTAGGATGTCAACCCAGGATAAGCCGACCGCGCTGTAGCCGTCTTTCGGCTATAGCCCGGTCGACATGTGGTTAAAGTAGCTGCGCATTTCTCACCCTAGGCTTATACTCAAGTCAATACGTTTTCCCAGTTTTTTGTGGTAAAATTACATGCCTCGGCTTATATTGGTGTCGGCTTATACTCGAGTATATGCGGTATATATTTTTTTTGCCAAAAAAGTGTGCTCGCAAGAACGTTGCACAAATACGGTGCAACAAAAAAGTATTGCAACAACCGCCATTTTATTGTCTAGGGTGCGATATATGATATTGTTCCAAGTAATTATTTTTTGGGTTAGAAAAAGATTAACCTTGTGAACAAGTTTGAAAAATAGGCCTGGTCTTAAAGTGATTAATGTTGCTGTAGGCCTCTTGGCAGTCTCCCTGGCCAGTTTTCTTCTCGTCTTTACCAAGAATTGGATGTTCCTCCAACTGAGGAAATGTCACTGTTGTGCCATATTTTTCTCCACTTGATAACTGTCTTCAATGTGTTCCATAGTATATCTCTAATGCCTTTTGTAGCCTTCTCCTGACAGATACCTTTTAACAAAGTGATCCCTCTGATGCTTTGGAAGATCTCTGCGGATCATGGCTATTGCTGTTTGGTGCGACCAAGAAAATGTCAGTAAAGACCTACTAGAACAGCTGAACTTTATTTGGTGTTAATCAGAGACACTTTAAAATGATAGCACGTGTGTACTGACTCCTATTTAACATAGAGTTTTAAAGTGCAAAAAAAAAAAAAAAACACACCCCACATACATTAGCTTTCAACAATAACCAGCAGCAGTTGCGAGCAGGCTGGAAGAAAACTGGGGTCACATTGCGTAGGGAACAAGTATTAACTACTTCACACCTAACCTATAGACAAACGACAGCCAGGGAAGTAGCCACTGCACCCCACAGCAGCACGATCTGTCACCAGCCATATCCACGGAACACAGCCGATGATTGATCAGGGTACCACCCTATGCACATGGCAGTTGTACACAATGGATGCCTCCCTTTCATGCCATCCATTGTGTTGCTAGCTGCGATCGGGTGCGCAGTAACGGCACATCTGCCGACATCTCGCGAGATTTCGGAAGATATGGCCCGAAATCTCGCGAGATTTCGGAAGATGTGGCCCGAAATCTCGCGAGATTTCGGAAGATGTCCGCACTGACTCCTGGGAACCATGACACCAGATCCCAGGAGACAGTGCGGCCTGAAGACGATCGACGCAGAGACCCCCCGCCCACCGCCGAAGAGACAGAAGACCGGAAGTCATCAATTACAAGGCAAGTAAAAAAAAAAAAATAAAAAAAAAAAAAACACATTTCATTTAGTACTCCTTTGCCTGATTTGGAAGGCAAAGAGATTTACTAAATGAAATGGGTGCAGAACCACTTTAACAGACACTCACCTGTCCCACGGTGCAGCAATGCAGCTGTCCGAAGCCTCAGTTCTCTCCCCCTCTACACGGTGTCAACATTGAGAGTGGGAGCCCGGCTGAGTTTCTCCGCTTCACAGCCGGGCATGCAGGGGCTCCGTCAATAGCCAGGCAATGTTATGGGACCTGTGAAACGTCCTAGAACATTGCTGGGAAGGGGCCGCCTAGGAAGCAGGACATTGTTGTTCCAATTTACTAGGAACAAACACGTCTCCTCTCCCCTGACAGCACAGGGATGACACACAGCTAGCCATGCGCATCGGGTCCTGCGCCATGCAGCGGGCATGTGCCTCTTAAAAGGCTGACACTCATATGGGATTTTGCACACCCGTGCCACTTTGCCGACATGGAATGGCGACAAACTATGCTACTTACAAATCTCCATAGGCGATGCAAAAAAAATAAATAATTCTGCCTAAAAGGGAGCTCATGTACTTTGAGCTTCAGGCGACAGAACGCTCAGATGTGAACAGGGGCCATTGAAATTTGTGGGATTTAGCTTGAGTGTTTTACAAGCTGAAAACACTCAGGGGTGAATGCAGCCTTATAGTTAGAGATCTTTCTCTAGAATTACCCTCGCAGCGAAACCTCACATGTGCGATTTGAACACGGTTTACATTTGCGGGAGCAACTTATGTACGAGTTATTCTTTGGTGCGCAAGCACGCAGGGGGCTTTTTTTTTAAATTTTGGGCACTTATTGCTGTCACAAGGGATGTAAATCCCTTTAACAGGAACTCTTTATGGAGGGATCTGGGGTCTACAAGACTACAGCCCCTTCATTGCATTTAAGTATTCAAAACAACTTACTGGGCATATAAAAAAAAAAAAAAAAAAAAATCGGCACCGGTTGCAGCCAAGTAAACCGGAAATGAGATTAAAAACGACACTACATTAGACCTGATCCAAGCAGATCCCAGATTCTCTCAGGACTCCTTCCACCTGACACCACCCCGGTACAACCCCTTCAGCAAATTGACTTACAGGTACGTTGTTTCACTGGTAGTGGTTGTAAAGGCAGGTGCCCCCCCCCCCCCCCAAAGATGCTGCTTGCAGGACTTTTCCTAACGACCTGCAAGCCCAGTGCACAAAGTCACACTGAAATGAATGCGAGGCAGTTTTCAGGCGTTTAGAGAAAACCACCTCAGTGTGAAGCTGGCCTTAAATCAGTGGCTTTAGGTCTTTAACAGCTTCGCTCCATGTAAAAATCTATTTTGCTAGAAAATTACTTAGAACCCCAAAACAGTATACATTTGGTTTAGCAGAGACCCTACATAGAATAAAAAATGGTGGGTGTTGCAATTTATGTTACACAGTATTTGCGCATCAATTTTTCAAATGCAATGTTTTTGGCATTCAAGAGGAACGCCAGTACATGCACACACTGCAGAAAAGCTTAGACTTACCAGTAACTCCTTTTCTTAGAGTCTTCCAGGACAGCCTATAAGACCTAGGGCTTCTCCTACGAGGACAGAAAACACGTTAACACCTACCAGATAAAAGGGTGGTCCTCCAGGCCCCATGTCAGTACTCAAGAACTGTAGGTCTTCACTGTAAAAGATATGCATAATACACATAACTGCAAGACAAAAACCGAGTGGGAATCCAGCTGTCCTGGAAGACTCAGTTACCAGTAAGTCCAACTCAGATTTTCTCAACGCATCTTCCAGGACAGCCCACAAGACAATGAGCCACAACTTACCAGTCTAGGGACAGACAACTACCTGAAGGACCTTACGACCAGACGCCTGCTCCTGAGCAGATAGGAGCGCCAGGTGATAATGTTTAATGAAGGTAGAAAAACTGGACGATGTGGCAACCCTGCAAATTTGTTTTGGTGAGGCTCCAGCCCTCTCAGCCCAAGACGCAGACAAGGCTCTTGAGTGCACAGTGACAAAAGGTGGAGGAACTTCCCTAATTTTGTAAGTTTCAGAAATAGCTTGCTTTATCATCTAAGCCCAGTGTTTCTCAACTCCAGGCCTCAAGGCACCCCAATAGGTCATGTTTTCAGGCTTGCCATTCGTTTGTACAGGCGATTTGATCAGTTTCACTGCCTTGGTATTTACCGTAGCCATTTCATCTGAGGGAAATCCTGAGAACATGACCTGTTGGAGCACCTTGAGGACTGGAGTTGAGAAACACTGATCTAGCCAAGGTGGCTTTAGATGCACTGTTTCAATTGTCTGCTCCGGAAAAGGACAAACAAGGCATCTGTTTTTCTAAAGGTCTTAGTAACCTCAAGACAGACAAGAATTCAAGTCTTGGGGGGGATAAGATAAAAATTCTCTGCTGGGTCGCCCTTTGGCAAACTACAAAGGGTTGGCAGTACAATTTCCTGGGATCTGTGGAATGTACTGGCCACATTAGGCAAAAATCCTGGATCAGGTTTTCAAAACAACCCGATCCTCAAAAATTGTGAAGAAAGGCTCCCTTCTCTGATTGGGCCTGTAACTCACTTACCCTGCGAGGGAATTGCCACCAGAAAAATTGTTTAAGGAAACTTAACTGGAACATCCTGTAGGGGCTCAAAGGGGAATTCTACCAGTTTGAAGCACCAGGGACAGGTCCCAGGTTGGACAACTAACCACTTCTGGCCTGGACCTAGAAATTGATGTGAAGAATCTAAACTATAGTGGGATTTTCCAAGAGAGAATTTGAGAATGATAGCTGCCGCCTGTACCTTAAAAAAAAAAAAAAAAATCAAGGATCATCATGAGTCACTTTGATTTTCAGATAACCATTAGTTAAATTTCTTCCAAACCTTGGAATATATAGCTCTAGTGACTAGTTTTCTGCAATTTATCAGGGTCTTGACTACTTTGTCAGAGAATACCTGCGTGTTTAGTATCATATCTTAGTATGCAGTCAAGTTTAAAAGGAAACCTGTGGGTGAGACACTACCCGTTGCCCCTCGGAAGACTCAATGGAGGCTCCGAGACCAGAGAAAAACAGTCTCTTGGGCCAGAAAGGGGCAATTAGGATCAGATCCATTTCTTCTAGAAGGAACTTCAAAAGGAAATCCAAAAAGACATGCAGGTAGGTTAATTGGCTTCTGTCCAAAAATTAGCCCTAGTATATGAATGGGGAACTTGGATTGTGGGCTCCTTGAGGGTAGGGACCGATGTGAGTGTGCAATGTACAGGGATAGGGACAATTGTAGACACTCAGGTTGAACTGGATGGACTGATGTCTTTATTCAACCTTACTAACTATGAACTTCTGGAATAAGCATGAATCGGCAGGAAGGCATAACAGAGGCCAAATGGCCACGGGGGTTCACCAGAGCATCGATCCCCAGGGTTCAGAGAAAATAACTTCTGCGATTTGCAAACAGGGCCACTTTGGGACATCCCAGCTGTTGGGGAGAAATGCAAAGACTTCGGGATGAAGGGGCCAATTGTCTTGATCTACGCACTAGCAGCTGAGATATTCTGCCAGACAATTCTGTATGCCCTTTAGGTGCACTGCTGTAATTGAGGCTAGATTCCTTCTGCCCATGATAAAATCTCCTGGACAATAGATTAAAGCATTCGACACCTCGTACCTCCCTGTTTGTTGAGGTATGCCACCGTAGCGATATCGTCAGATAGAATCTGGAGATTTGTCTGAAATGCCTACAAGGCTCTGATTCGAAGAAGCTCTTGCTTCCCATGAGGACCATTCTCCCTGTGCCAGTGTTGCCCGACCTAGAGATTGAAGGAAGTCCTGGGCAGTCTGGAGATCCGCTAATAAAACTTTTGGTATTACTGCCACCACTAGGTTGTTCAAGTAAGGGATAATTATCACCTTTAACCTCAGCAGAGCTAGTGCCTCTCAACACCTTTGGAAAAAAAAAAAATGGAGTGGGGCTGAAGGGGAGGGCTTGAAATTGAAAGTGTCCCGAATCTGTTCCCATCTTGACCACTACCCTCAAGAATCTTTGGAAGGCTGGATGGATAGGGATGTGATAAGGCATCCCTCAAATCCAAAAGTGGCCATGAAGCCGTTTGGATAAAGCAGGTTTTTGATTTTAAACACCCGACTTCATACAAAAGTACTTGTACCCAAGCGAACAATTTAGAGACCAGAGGTTCAGGATAAGCCAATATTTTCCCAGATGGCTTCCTGATGACATATGGGAATAAAATCCATTGCCCTGATCCGACCAGGGAACTGGATCAGGACCTTTTGATCTAACAAGTCTCTCAATTTAGAGACTCGGGACCCTCACTTTTACCCGATCTTGGGGAGGGAAGGTGACCAATAAACACTCTGGTGTCTGGCAAAAAAATTCCAGCCTCTACCCATTGGTCTAGGTCCAGGATGAATGGACTTGGTGACTGCTGACCATTGTAGAAGAAAAGCCCTCAACCTTGTTCCTACTGGGGGACACGGGTCACTGTGAGGATGGTTGCACGACAGCTAGGACTCCGGCCTTAGACCACTTTCACACTGAGGCGCTTTTCATGCGCTTTCACGCTAAAAACAGCGCCTAAAAAGCTCACGAAAACTTATTTCCATTAAAATCAATGAACGCTTTCACACTGAGGCAGTGTGCTGGCAGGGATGTGAAAACCGTCCCCCCCCCCCCCCCATTGAGATGAATGGACAGCTCTTCAAAAGTGCCTGAAAAGCTCTTCAAAAGCGCTCAGTGTTTTTACTGGCAGTTTAGAAGTGTTTCAGTGTGAAAGTGGCCTTAGTGAATTTAGCCAGAAGCCTATGGCTTAAAACCTGGTCAAGCAACGCCCCCCTACCTCTGCCCAGTCCAATATTTTTTGGGCCTATTGTCCTTTTCTCTAGGACCCTAATGCCTACAAAAAGAAAAAAAAAATGGTCTCTCTCTCCAGAAGAATTAGCCAAAAACCCTGCTGCACGAAAGAGGGGAAGACTTCAGACTCTGCTCTCTAGAAGTACCTGCCAACAAATGCATTTGTGTCAACCATACAGCTAAATTTCTGGCTACACAAGTGGAGGCCAGAGCTGGTTTAAGATTCCCAGGCTCTGTGAAGGATCTCTTTTCCATTAGATCCCCAAGCATGCCCATATCGTCAAACGGCAGGTCCAAGTTTTTTTTTTAACTTTTGGTTCCATGGCTGCGCTGTTTCCTCTTCAAAACGATTTTTTTTTTTTTAGGTTACCAGAAAAGAAAGATTTTCTCTGGAAGGAACTATACACGGGGGGGGGGGGGGGAATGTAAACATGACCTTATGTACAAAGGTTTGCATAGACAATTGTTCCTCCGCCTCTATCAAGTGTAATATCGATAGCCTTTAATAAGTCATCTACATCTTCCAATGTTAACTTGCGGATTCTCCATCCATGGGCCCTGTATCTGACCCGATTCCTCCAGAGAAGAACAGGTAGATCTGGCTTCAGCCTTATGCTGGCCATACACTATGAAAAATCTGCTGAAATTCGATCATTTAGACAGTTTGTTTTTCGGACAGTTAATGGGCACAAAAATAGATAATTAGGACATTTGAGTTGAAAAGGACAAGTTTGGAAATTTTCTGCCAAACGAACAATGAATTGAAAAGTTAGTGTTTCCCATCCGAACGGTCTGTACTAAGCTGTAAGAAAAAAAAATGTCCAATGAACGATTTATAGCTCATTACATGATGGCACTATTGTTTGCGTTCATGGTCGAATGTTCGTTTTTCAAAAATGGGTTCGGCCAATTTTTCATATAGTGTATGGCCAGCATAAGAGTCTTCACTCTCCTGTGGAGCGCTAGGACCTGAAGTCCTAATTTGGAGACGGACCCTGTGAGGGGACTTGAAATGTGTTGGAATCTTAAAATGAGCTAAACGTAGACAAAAGCGCATCTCTAAAAGAAGTCAGCATTTTCTGACAGACTACTGGGTGATCCATAAAAAAGGCTTTCTATTCAGGTGCAGCAAACTGCTTTGCTCCATGAGGAGCTCAATTTGCTTCCGCAAACAGCACATTTCCTTTTTGGTGGCTGCGCTTGGGCCTTGTCCTGAGTATTGGCCTGCAAGAGAACAAATGACCCAATAAGTTTCATGACACATACACTCCAAAACACCCATGCAGGAGGAAAGGAAAGTGTTCCCCTTAACCTAATCCCTACTGGTTACAAGGGGAACACCCACAGGGAGTGCAAGTAAAGTACACTTCAGGCTTACTTGTGAGGTGCTGGTGTTAGGGCCTGCTTCCACTGCCTGTGTAGGTGTCGCAGGAGTCTATCCCCGCCCATGCAGTGGTCCGCAGCCTCTGCTGGGTTTCACTGATTTTAACTCACCAGCCGTTCTAGACAGGAACAAATGTCTCCTGCTGACGACATCACATGCCCCAGAAGTGACCCCTCTGGATACTTCCTGTGGGCCAGCTTTGAGTGCATAAGCTCCACCCCTTCCTCATTCTGTGTACTCCAGCCACGCCATTTACAGGGAGAGAACTGACTGCCACCATGCGGCTCACGGACCAGAGCACCAACAATCACTGCACATTCCCCATGCACTGAAAAGCATGGACAGCAGCCACACGCCTACTCCCCTGGTGGATGTGCCGCTCAGGGACCTAAGAAGGAGGTAGGAATACCCCAATACCGACATGGGGCCTGGAGAACCGCCCTTTTATCTGGTGGGGGTTAATGTGTTTCCTGTCCTGGTAGGAGAAGCCCTAGGTCTCAAGGGCTGTGCCAGAAGACTTAGAGAACTAGTGATTTTGTAGTTGCCAAATACGCTGCAGAAATCTCCCTCCACCAAGCCTGGCTGCAGCCATATCAACTGTGGACAGCTGAAGCCTGTTAGCTTGGATTTACACAGACACATATCCAGCTTTCATTGGCCCCCTTATGACTCATCCCCCCCTCACTTCCTGGGGAGCTCACAAAAGCTAAGCGCACGAGGTCAAAAGCCTAGGGGAATGATCAGACAAGAAACAGGAAGTTGGCTGTATAAGGCATCTTTCTGCCAGAAAAAGAAGAAGACTTACTATCCAAAAGTTAAAATAAATACAAGTAGTAAAAGTTAGCTTAATTATTTTTGCACAAGTGTGAAAGGAATTATGCCGAGCAGAGATACCAAACAAATTACACTTTAAAAATGCATCTGCCTGTAGAATGGCAGCAAACTGCGATGCTTAAAATTCTCCATAGGCGACTCTAAACACCTTTACAGGTTTCCAGAAGAGTTGAACAGGTGGTCTGGTTCTAGAATTATTGCTCTCACTGACGTCCGCAACAAAACCTCATGTGTGATGCGAACACCGTTTACATAAGCATTCACATTTGCGAGTAATGTGATGTCTGAAATCACTTCAATTTTTAATTACATATTGTTTATGTCATTTTTTTCATTTCACTGTTTGATTATAAGATTTTGAATTATATTAGAACGGTGTGTTCAGGACTGCGTCCAGCGGATGCCGGTTGTAGTGCATTTCGAATTTTTTATGCACCACAATATTCATTCAGGTGATAGAATTTTCACGTTTTAATTTCCAGCGCAGCCTTTCTTCTTTTCTTACATTTGCGAGTAAGCATGGTTGGATGGGGTGCTTAAGAAATGTCATATTTTTTATTTCATTTACAATTTTTACTAACCTTATCACAAGGAATGAACATCCCTTGTGAAAGTATGGGCCCTCTATAGAGATTTGGGGGACCCCCCTCCCCATTGATCAGACAGCAATCATTTCAGCTGCTTCCCTGGCTGCATGTGGACATGTACACAGAGGGGCGGAACCAGAAGTGATAAACTCATCACCACCCAGTTTCCAGGGGAGCATCAGTTCTTTTCCCTGTACAGGACAGCTATCCCCACATTACTCGCGATGTCCTGCCGAGAAAGTTCCCCTGCCGGATTAGGACCCCCCCCCCTCTCCTGCGCAGGCGCAGCACGAAGGACTAGGTATCTTCAGAAAATTGCCAAAGCTTAACAGCTGCGAGTGAAGTGTACACCGCGCACGCGCAGTTAACATGACGGTGTACGAGCGACGATGCCGCACGCTCCCGATGCTCTGCAAGGGGCGGGTCTGTAACCAAGGGCCAAATTTTTAAGTACTGCAAAACCCGCCATTTAAACACGCCTTTGCCCTTACTTCGAGTAATAATAGATCCGCCCCTTAGTTAGACTCCCCTTGCAGAGTAGCACGAGCATTGGGAGCGTGCAGCAGTCTCTCGTACACCGCCTGTGCGGTGTACACTTCACTCCCACTTGCTTACCTTCGGCAATTATTGGAACATCCCTAGTCTTTCTTACTGCACAAGTGCTGCGCCTGTGCAGTACAGAAGGGTCCTTATCCGCCGAGGGGAACCATCTAATTAGCCACTTGGATCACTTCTGCGTAAAACGGAATGGCCAGCTGAAAAAGAATATCAGGATGATGCCTGTAGGTGCAGGCATCATCCCAGTATAACCACTGAAACCCAAGGACGTTCCGGTACGTACATTGGGAAGGAAGTGGTTAATGGAAATTCACCATGTTAAATTTTCTTCAGGACTCTTTAAAGCGGAGAGCTCCAGCTTCACAGATAGTTTTCTTACTGTGCATGCACAAATCTCAATGTGCCAGCTGCAGCAAGGGCCGAAATTACAGCTGAGTTTGCCAGTGAACTCAGCAGAAAGTGGGAGCCGGTACCTGCTAACCCACAAAGTGCCAAATGTGGCAGCGGTGGAATGGAGGCAGACAAGTGGCACTTCACTTTTGCATGGAGCTCTATGGCAATAAGTTATTAACTCCCCCAAATAAAGCAGCTTGCAAATCCTTATATGTAGAGGCAGCACTGTCACTCGGGGGGGAGGGGGGGGGGTTAATAACTTTTTGCCGTAGAGCTCCACCCAAGAGGGGAAGTGCCACTTGCCTGCCTCCATACCCCCGCTGCCAGGGAACAACACTTAAGCAGTTTGACTTTAAAACAATTTGCCATACACAAATGGTTAGTCCCAATTCTTTAAAGTAAAAATACAGGCAAAAACTCATTTTGCATAGAGCAAGGGAGGGTTATAACCAGTCAAGATT
>JAQSEC010002312.1:0-10458 GCA_028564925.1 Lithobates sylvaticus
GCATAAATTGGGATAAAATCTTAGGAACAAAGAACACAGAGGAGAGATTTAAGAGCATATTAAATAAGGGCATTAGCGAATGCATCCCATTGGGTAATAAATTTAAAAGAGCGAAAAAAAGTCCTAACTGGCTTAATTCCAATGTAAAAATGCATATAAAAGCACATGGATTGAAAACTGTCTACAAGGGCGAGTTCAGATGGTGGTGATAAATGGGGAGTACTGATGAACGCAGCAAGACGCCTGGTCCCAATATATTGGAAGACTTCCAGAATCCCCATTCGAGAAGAGTGGCACAGTAAAGTAGGTGAGATCCGAGAGGCTGA
Organism: Lithobates sylvaticus; assembly: GCA_028564925.1. Taxonomy (NCBI): domain Eukaryota; kingdom Metazoa; phylum Chordata; class Amphibia; order Anura; family Ranidae; genus Lithobates; species Lithobates sylvaticus. The sequence goes on from JAQSEC010002312.1 coordinate 327, forward strand.
GAACTGGGTGGCCACCTGTAAAGGCCTAGAGGATAGATTTCATAGCACCTGGGCACCCTGGGCTGAATACACCTCAGACCCCAACCAAATTCCCTCTAGCCTAGATATCCCTGCTGATGTCCAAAATTTCATTGGTGTGGGCTTTTTTTCGACATATGTGCAGTAGATCACACCGTTGCTGTTTGCAATCTATGTCTGAAGCGGATCAAGAGTGGCCAGAACAGCACCCGCTTGGGCACCACATGCTTGACAAGACATATGTCGACCTGCCATGCAGTCCGTTGGCAACAGCACCTGAAAGACCCACATAATAAAAAAAGGCGGACTTCTCCTTGCTCGTCATCTGTGATCTCAACCCCTACTATACCCCCAGTCCTCTCAAAAAACTGCACTTAGAGGAATGAAGGTATAGCAATAGGTGCCACAAGTACTTGCAGACAATAAGATAGCAGTACACCACCAGTTGATATCAACAGGCAAATTTCGCTACCCCAGTTGCTGAACCGTAAAAAAAAATACTGTCCCAGCCATCCACATGCTCAGCGTCTAAATGCTAGCTTGGCCAAATTGCTAGCACTGCAACTGCTGCCTTTTCAGCTAGTAGACTCTGCCCCCTTTCATGATTTTGTGGAATGTGCTGTACCATAGTGAAAGGTTCCAAAACAACAAGGCCATTCCAGCTCTCTACCATCATGTGGAAAGAAATGTTTTGGCCTCGTTGGACAGGGCGGTCAGCAGCAAGGTTCATACTACTGCTGACTCATGGTCCAGCAGGCATGGTCAGGGGCGTTACCTTTCTTTCACAGTGCACTGGGTAACTCTGACGGCAGCTGGGAAGGATGCAAGACAGGGTTTAGTGTTGGACCTTGTTCTGCCACCACGCCTCCAAAAAGCTGGTGTTGATTTTGCCACATCTCTCTGCTCCATCCCCCCTCTTCTTCATACTCTACAGCCTCTTCTGCAGAATTGCCCTCTGAACCAGCAGTGCTCTGTAAGCGTTTGAGGGCCTACGCAAGCAGTCAGGCTAAAATATGCCATGCAGTGCTTCAGTTGGTCTGCCTAGGGGACAGGAGCCACACTGGGGAGAGATTCTGTCAGCTCTGCAGGAGCAGGCTCAGAGGTGGTTGACGCCACGCCAGCTTCAGCCAGGAATGCGACAATGGCACCCTCCTTCTCTCCAACCTCCGACAGGGACACTTAACCCATGTTCCATGCTTGGCACACGTCCTGAATTTGGTGGTGTGGCGGATCTTGACCAGGTACACAGGCTTACAGGAACTTCTGAGGCAGGCCAGAAGAGTCTGTGGCCATTTCTGGCGGTCATACAATGCCAGTGCTTGGCTGGCTGACATTCAACGGGAATTCAACCTGCCCACCAACCACCTCATTTGTGACATGCCCACCTGGTGGAACTCAACATTGGCAATACTGTAGCGGCTGCATACACAGCAGAGGGCCATAAATAAGTACCAGTGTAAGTATGGCACCAGGACAGGCTCAAGGGAGCTTGGCTTCTTTTCATCACACCAGTGGCTACTGATTAAGGATGCATGCACAGTCCTGTCACCATTTGAGGAGGCCACAAGGATGGTGAGCAGCGACAATGCATGCATCAGTGACACTGTCCCTCTAGTCTTCCTACTGGAGCACACGCTTCGTGGAATCATGGACAGGGCACTTGAGGCAGAACAGCGGGAGGAAGAGGAGGACTTACTTTCCTCTAGAGGCCCCCTTTATGCAGATAGCATTCCTGCGGGGCCGCCAAACACACAGGAAGAAGAGGAGAAGGAGGATTGTGTCGGCAGGGATGTGGAGGATAACACGCAGCAGTCTTCAAGGGATGATTTTCAGTCCCTAGAAACCCAAGGAATTGTACGTGGCTGAGAGGAGGTAGTGACTGACAATGTCATCCTCAGTGACCCAGAGGACTTAGAATCTCATGCCTCTGCAAACTTACACTGCATGGGCTTCTCGATTCTGAGAAGCCTGCAAAAGGACCCTAGGATTTGTAGGGAGAGGGATCATTACTGGCTGGCAACCCTTCTTGACCCACGTTACAATGGTAAAGTTGCAGAACTCATCCTGCTTTCACAGAGGGAGCAGAGGATGAAACATCTTCAGGAGACCTTGAAGAAAAGTTTGTGTAACGCCTTTCCAGACCCTGTTAAGTTACAATTTCCTGGTGCTGGACAACGTGTTTCTGAGGCTTCATTCGGTCAGAGGATGAGCGGTGGAGAAGGTGGCTGGCTGACCAAATCCTTTAAACAATTTTTCAGTCATCAGCGCCAAGGGCAACCATCGCAAGCGTCTGCATTATATGGTGCAGGAATATCTAGGGGCAAGTGCAGACTTGGAGACCTTTCCAACAGAGCATCCACTGGGTTACTGGGTCTTGAGGATGGACCACTGGCCAGAACTTGCTCAATATGCAATATGCTCAATATTCAATCAAGCTACTAGCCTTTCCTGCACCAGGTCCCAGCATGCTTTTTAAATGAACATTTAGTGCTGCTGGAGGCTTTGTAATGGATCAAAGAGTGCGCCTGTCCACAGACTCTGTTGATAGGCTCACATTTATAAAAATTAATCAGTCCTGGATCAGCAGCTATCAAGCCCCTGATGGTGATGTAACTGATTGAATTTGCTAGGGATCTGGGATCCCTTGAAGACTGCCTATGCTGCATATCCTATTCCTCCTGAATCTTGATGATGCTAGCTTCCAACAATATATTTGGTTTAGGGCACCACCAACACCCAAGGCCCAATTTTTCTGCCCCTGCTTAACAGGGGCATATCATTTAAATTTTAAACTAATTTTTTAATAGCAGGGACCATTCCTGCACCCAGCAAGAGTAACTGTGAGGGGTTACAGTGTTCTGGCACCACCAACACCCAAGGCCCAAAGTTTCGGCACCTGTTTGACTGGGCCATGTCATTTACATTTTTTCAATAATTGTTTACAGCAGGGCCCGTTCCTGCGCCCAACAAGAGTAACTATGAGGGATTACATACAGTGTTCTGGTCCCACCAACACCCAAGGCCCAATTTTTCTGCACCTGTTTGACTGGGCCATGTCATTTAAATTTTTTAAATAATTGTTTACAGCATGGCCCATTCCTGCGCCCAACAAGAGTAACTGTGAGGGATTATGGTGTTCTAACACCACCAACACCCAAGGCCCAATTTTTCTGCACCTGTTTGACTGGGCCATGTAATTTCCATTTTTTTAAAATAATTGTTTACAGCAGGGCCCGTTCCTGCACCCAACAAGAGTAACTGTGAGGGGTTACAGTGTTCTGGCACCACCAACACCCAAGGCCCAATTTTTCTCCACCAGTTTGATTGGGGCATGTAATTAAAATTTTTGAAATAATATTTAACAACAGGGCCCCTTTCAGCGCCCTACAAAATTAACTGTGAGGAGGAGTTATAGTGTTCTGGCACCACCAACACCCAAGGCCCAATTTTTCTGCACCAATTTGACTGGGACATGTAATTACAATTTTTGAAATAATATTTAACAGCAGGGCCCATTGCTGCACCCAACAAGGGTAACTGTGAGGAGGAGTTACAGTGTTCAGGTACCACCAACACCCAAGGCCCAATTTTTCTCCACCTTTTTGACTGGGGCATGTAATTACAATTTTTTTTAAATAATATTTAACAGCAGGGCCCATTCCTGCGCACAGCAAAAGTAACTGTGAGGAGGAGTTACAGTGTTAAGGCACCATCAACATCCAAGGCCCAATTTTTCTGCACCTGTTTGACTGGGGCATACAATTACAATTTTTGAAATAATATTTAAATGGCAGGGCCCATTCCTGCGCCCAACAAGAGTAACTGTGAGGAGGAGTTACAGTGTTCAGGCAGCACCAACACCCAAGGCCCAATTTTTCTGCACCTATTTGACTGGGGCATGTAATTACAATTTTTTAAATAGTATTTAACAGCAAGGCCCGTTCCTGTGCCCAACAAGAGTAACTGTGAGGGGTTACAGTGTTCTGGCAACACCAACACCCAAGGCCCAATTTTTCTGCAGAGTATATAGTGCAGTCTGTATAGTTTACATACTGCAGTTCAGAGTATATAGTGCAGTCCGTATAGTATATATATTGCAGTTCAGAGTATATAGTGCAGTCAGTGTAGTATACATATACAATACAGTGCAGAGTATATAGTGCAGTGCAGAGTATATAATATAGTGTATCAAAGTGGTTAAGGGGAACCCTATGACAGAATTAAGAAAAAAAACAGCATGGGTTCCCCTCAGTCCATACCAGGCCTTTTGGGTCTGGTATAGATTTTAAGGGGAACTCCACGCCAAGATGAAAAAAAAATTGGCGTGGGGTCCCCACCAAAATCCATACCAGACCCTTATCCGAGCAAGCAGCCCTGGCAGGCCAGGAAAGGGGGGGACGAGCGAGCGCACCCCCCCTTCTGAACCATACCAGGCCACAAGTCTGGTATGGTTCAGGAGGGGACAAGGGCCTTGTCCCCACAAGCCTGGCCCGGTGGTTGTGGGGGTCTACGGGTGGGGGGCTTATCAGAATCTGGAAGCCCCCTTTAACAAGGGGGCCTACCGGTCCTACCCCCCATGTGAATGGGTATGGGGTAAATTGTACCCCTACCCATTCACAAAAAAAGTGTCAAAAAGTAAAAACCACAAAAGACAGTTTTTGACAATTCCTTTATTAAAAAAAGAAATGTCCCGCGATGTCCATCCATCTTCAATCACACCGCCTGACGGACCTGAAAAATAGAAAAAAAAAATAACAACCTATGCTTCGATGGGAGGCGCTCCGCCGACTGCTGTCTCTTGGATGTGACAGCTGTTATATAGGCCACCCGGTGATGTAACCGAGTGACGCAGCCCCTTCTGATGTCATGTGCCATCAGAGGGGGTGGGGTTATCTGGTTACGTCACAGGGTGGCCCTGCTCTTGCCTATATAACAGCTGTCACAGCGAAAGAACAGTCGGCAGGAGCCTTCCCATGGAGGCAGAGTATTTTCTGGGGGTTTTGTTCTATTTTTTAAGGCCGTCGGGCGGCGTGATTAATGATGGATGTACATTGCGGGACCCCTTTTTTTTTAATAAAGGAATTGTCAAAAACTGTCTTTTGTGGTTTTTACTTTTTGACACTTTTTTTTTGGTGAATGGGTAGGGGTAATTTTGGCCGGCAATACATTACAGCCGCAAGCAATTTTAAATGAAATTTTTTCCTTTACAAATTTAATTTTGCTGCTGTACTGTAAAACACATCCGACAGATGTGCCACTTTACAGGCAGACTAAGGGGACCCCCCAGGCAGGATGTTTAAAGGAATATTTCAATTTTATCGTTTCACCTTAAGCATTATTAAAATCCCTGCTCCTTAAAAAAAACTTTGTTTTAAAAACTTTTTTTTGCATTGATACATGTCCCCTGGGGCAGTACTCGGGTCCTCATACACTTTTTATGTCAATAACTTGCATGTAAGACTTTAAAATGAGCACTTTTGATTTTTCATGTTAATGTCCCATACACTTTAATAGGGTTCGCATATTCGCAGAATTGTTTGCCTGTTCGCATGTTCTGGTGGGAACCGAACCAGTGGGTGTTCGGCTCATCCCTAATAGTGACACAGGTGTCATAAACAAAGTGAAAAGTGCACTCGCCCAAAAGGGATTGGAAGCGCAGGAAAGCAAAAGATTCACCTGTTGCCAAAAACCTGTGAAAAGGTAAAAGAAACTTAATAATTCAGTTCCTCTCTCATAATCTCCTTGACTTTCCCATGTGTATTTTGTCAAAATAGGGACAACAATTTAAAATTTTATTGTATGTAGTTAATCTTGTGCTTGATAAATCATTACGTTTTTGTTTTGTTTTGTTTTTTTGGTGATGTGCATACACAGTAGACTTTTCAACCCCTTTTGGCTACACTAAAAATATGTTATTGGTGTTAAAGAAAAACACCAGAAATATATGTTGTCTTATAGGAGGTTAAGGGGTCAAGTAATTAAGAGATAAATACTATGTTCATTTTCCCCCTAAAGTAACTCATGCTGTATTTATCTCAAAAGCAGTCAGTTCACTAAAAAGCATGTATTATTTAACAAATATATTCAATATTTATGTTTTATGATATTTAGCATCTAAATCTAGTGTTATTTTTACTTTTTTTTTTTTTAATTCACAGGCTAACACTGCAGCAGAGGAAGATTGATCTGTGAATGAAGGCACACAGAAATGTTGTGAAAATATTAAAACATTAAGCGGAGCTCCACTCAAAAGGGGAAGTTCCGCTTTAAGGCCTCCATCCCCACTCCTGTGTGTGAAAGTTTGCTTTTGGGGAGGGGAGCGGGTACCAGATTTTGACAGATCTCCACTCCGACCACCTAGGGGATCTGAAGCAGAAGTTCTCCTTTTCCTCCCTGCCACAGTCTTTTGGGATACGTGACAGGTCCCATAAGACTGCGGGACCTTTGACAGTGTGCAGCGCCGCTCATGTATGCACAGTGGGCACCCGGATACGAAGCTGCAATATGTCACAGCCAGGTGCCCATAGTAAAGCTGCCCATGCTAGGGAGAGAGGGAACAGAGTGAAAATGGCTGGGCCAAGCATATCGCTGAATCGAGATGAGTGGCTGCTTTTTAAAAGGCAGCAGCTACAGTTTTTGTAGCTGCTGACTTTTCATTTTTACAATTGGAGACTGGAGCTCCTGTTTAGTATGCTCCATTCTCAGAATGATCTCCCTCTGGCAAAATGTTACAATTTATGTACATTCCTGAGATCAGGGCAGAACTTCTTTACTCTGATACATTGTATACTTTTAACTTACTGGCCAGTGCAGAGTATGCCTCGCTGTTATTTATAGTAAAATATCAATTGCCTGTACCATGAGATAAATAACAAATGTGTTTTTTTTTTCTTAGTAAATTTATCTTATTTTTTTTTGTGGTATTTGCTTTAACTTGGTATTCTATTTTGCTGAATTAACTTTTAGTATCTCTTTGGATAGTTCCAAAAAAGAAACAAAAACACAAATATCGCATGTCCCCATTGACTTTTTATTTTCTTATAGAGTAGCTATCGCTATTTGATCCAACATCAGCTTTGCCTAGATCAAACTGAACATCTCAGAGATGATGGGAAGGTTGCAGGAATCAATCAGATTGTCTTTAACCACTTGTAGACCACGCTATAGTCGAAAGCCAGCTACAGCACGGCTCTCTAGTACTGGGAGGGTGTCCATGGATGTACTCCCAGAACGCCGCCCCCCTGCGTGCCCCCTGGGGCACGCATCTGGAGTGCAATGTGACCACTGTGTCCTTTGGACACAGCTGATTACTGATCAGTCTAAAGAGCCAATCACAGCAGCCCTTTACCATGTGATATGCTGGTTATAGGCAGTCCTTTCCTCGCGCGCTGTGTCTGTGTGAGGAAAGGTGAGCCAATAACTGGCAATTCTGTCAGGACGTTGTTTACACTGATAATCAGGGCACTGATCATCAGTGCCCTGATTATCAGTGCAGCCCCATCAGTGCCAGCTTTCATTACCCACCAGTGCCGCCTCATCAGTGCCTCCTCACCAGTGGAGCTTATCAGTGCTCATCAGTGCTGCCTCATTAGTGCGGCCTCATCAGTGTCCATCAGTGCATCCTCATCAGTGCAGCCTCATCAGTGCCATCAGTGCAGCCTCATCAGTGCCCATCAGTGCAGCCTCATCAGTGGGGGGGGGGGGGGGGGGAAGGGGGACTGCATGCAGAAAGTTTTTAACCTTAATGTATAGAATGCATTAAGATAGAATGCAGTGTGATTATGATCCGATTTTCAGGGCAATTTTCAAGTGCAGTTGCAGTGCAACCTAATGCAATTTTAATGGAATTGTATGACAATAGGAAAGATATGCAATTTTTAAGTGTTTCTATTCAAGTCTATGGACCACAGAATCGCACTGCATCGCACCATCGAAGCACAGGACCCTTTTCCAAAGTTGGATCCGCTGCATTGAGGTTAACAGGCTTCATAGGAAGCAATGTTATTTCCCATGTCATGCGATTCAGGGTGTTCCAATTCACATTTGAAATCGCATTAGTGTGAAAGTGCGCTAACTAGGCAGTTGGGACTATAAGCACAAAATAGACCAAAAACATAAAAAGAATCACAAAGTTGCCAGATCACACACCACAAAACTAACTACATTTCAAATCAGGTCACATGCCTTTTTAAAACAAACATACAAAAAATTGCACAAATTGCTTCTGAGGAGCATTGCTTGACGTGAACATGAGTGCAATGTGCTAAAGTGAACATAAACCCTCCCATCCTTTACAGCCAAGGAAGCTGCCCTCTTAGGCTGGGTTCACACCATTGCGAATTGGATGCGGGTTCCCTGCACACCGGGGAGGGAAAATGGCTAATTGGGACCAATTTAGACCAATTTGGACATTTTCACTTAGGGGTGTACTCACTTTTGTTGCCAGCTGTTTAGACATTAATGGCTGTGTGTTGAGTTATTTTGAAGGGATGGCAAATGTACACTGTTATACAAGATGTACACTCACTACTTTACATTTTAGCAAAGTGTCATTTCTGTATTGTCACATGAAAAGATAAAATAAAATATTTACAAAAATGTGAGGGGTGTACTCACTTTTGTAAGATACTGTAGATATCTATCTATCTATTATGATGACACTGTACTGCACTGATGACAGTGTATAAAAAAAAATGTAAAATAAAAAAAAAAACTTTTATTTTTTTAAATTTTCCAAAAAATTGTGACAACAAATGACAACTTCATGAAACTCACCATGCCTCTTACTAAATACCTTGGACTGTCTACTTTCCAAAAATGGGTCATTTTGGGGGGTATTTCTACTGTCTTGACATTTTAGAGCCTTATGCCCCGTACACACGGTCAGACATTCCGACCACAAAATCCGTCGGATTTTTTCCGACGGATTTTGTCCAAAACTTGTGTAGCACACACACGAGCGGGCAAAGTTGTCGGAAAATCCGATCATCCCGAACGAGGTGACGTACAACACGTACGACGGGTCTGCCTAGAGGCCAGTAGCCAATAGCTTCTGTCTCCAAATTTCTTCTGAGCATGCGTCGCACTTTGTGCGTCGGAATTCTCTATCTCTACACACAATCGGAAAAAGTCCGATCGGATTTTGTTGTCAGAAAATTTTAGATCCTGCACTCAAATTCCGACGGAAAAAGCCAGTCCGATCGGATTTTGTTGTCAGAAAATTTTAGATCCTGCACTCAAATTCCGACGGAAAAAGCCAGCTAGAGCCCACACACAATCGGATTTTCCGAAAACATAATCCGATTGGATTTTTTCCATCGGAATATCCGACCGTGTGTATGGGGCATTAAAGTGTAAGTTCACCTTTACAGAAAAATCTGTAAGGTGAACTTACACATCCTCACCACCCCAGTATATGGGTATTTCTAAGCCCCGGTATATCCACATCAGGAGTCCGGGGCTTAGAAATCCCTGAAGCTGAATCTCCAAAATGTACCCAGTCAGGAAGGACATTTCAGAGCATTCTAATTGGTCGGCACCAACACATGGGCCGCGCCGGCCAATCAGAAGCCGCATAGCTCGTCCTGTCAGCTGGGAAGAAGATGCGTGGATGCTGAGGGGACTTCTAAGCCCCGGACTCCTGACACGGACATACCGGGGCTCAGAGCGGGAGATTGCCATGATCCAGGTCAGCGGGACTGATGGGGGGGGGGGGGGTCCTGTGTAAGTGCACCTTACAGATTTTTCTGTAAATGTGAACTTACCCTTTAAGAATTGAGATAGGCTGTTGGTAAATCAGGAATGATCACTTTTTAAATATTTATACCATAGTTTGCCAAATTTTATAAGAGTACTATTTTTTTGGTTTATATAGCAAAAAATAAATAAATAACCAAACACTGATTAAATACCACCAAAAAAAGCTCTATTTGTATGAAGAAAAAATGATATAAATATAATTTCTGTACAGCGTTGCATAACTACACAATTGTCAGTTAAAGAGGAAGTAAACTTCCCTTGATTGTATGTACCTACAGGTAAACCTATAACAAGACCTACCTATAGGTACTGTAAATATCTCCTACACTTGCACCGTTTAGGCGATATTTACTGT
>JAQSEC010000032.1:0-14940 GCA_028564925.1 Lithobates sylvaticus
TTGCAAAAAACGGGTAGACATGGCACCTAGCTTGGCAAACTTATTCATGGCTTATTGGGAGCGTAAAGGCATTTATAAATGTTCTAAGCCCAAGATTTTACTATGGAAAAAGGTATGTGGGATGAAGGAAGAAAAAGAAAAAGAAAAAAAAAAAAAAGGAAAAAAGAAGAAGATCGAAATGGGGACATCCCATGGAGGAGTTGCCACCCCTCATGACTGCAAGCCAATCCAAAAAGGACAAATTGTTTTCTATTTAAGTGGTTGTAAAGGCAGGTTTTTTTTTATCTTAATGCATTCTATGGATGAAGATAAAAAGTCTCCTCTGTGCAGCAGCCCCCTCATACTTATCTGAGCTCCATCCAGGTCCAATGATGTTGCACGAGAGACTCGGCTGTCCGTTACTCCCCTCCTCATTGGCCGAGACAGCAGCATGGCGCCATTGGCTCCCGCTGCTGTCAAAGTCAGTGTGCCAATGAGGAGAGAAAGGGGGCAAGGACGGACTACTGGTCACTGTCTGAATGGATACAGAGCTGCTTGCTGTGGGGGCGCTCAACAGAAGGGAGGGGCCAGGAGCGCCGAAGAGGGACCCGAGAAGAGGAGGATCTGGGCTGCTCTGGGCAATACCACTGCACAGAGCAGGTAAGTATAAAAAATTTTTTCTCTCATTAAAAAACCACAAGACTTTAGTACCACTTTTAAAATGTAATTGTTCTGAATTGTAGGACTATATTGAACACCACTTTTTTTTTTTTTTAAATAAAGGATATGATGGAGTTTCTAGAAAGATATAAGGTTGGTTGCACATATGGATAGGAAGCCCCTTGTGGAACAAGGAAAGAATAGGTTCCATTCCAGTAGCCTTTTATTATCACTTACTCTGCCCAGTACTACATTGTGAAAAAAACTTGAAGAAATATTGGGCTATAAATAAAAAAAAAAAAAAAAAAAAAAAAAAGAAGGAAAAGAAGAATCCTAACTCGGAGGGTTGTAGAGAATTGGAGAACACCCAACCAATCCCTCTGGGATTAAGGTCATAGGGATAGATAAAATATTCCCCACACTAGAGGGGAAGCAACATCAAGAGGGGTCTCACAATTAGGACCTCAGTGAATATATGAATTGAAGAGTTCCTCTGGGGTTTGAACAGATTGAAATCTCACAGTTTTATCGGAAATAGCTAATTTTTACAGAGGTTTCTCTCCAGCCAGTTGTGGCAATAAAGCCCCTTCCGTCTTCATATTCATCCGTTTCTATGCCTTGTTTTAAATTTTTTTTTTTTGTGTAATGCCGCGTACACACGGTCGGAATTCTCATCGGAAAAAGTTCCGATGGTTTTCCCGTCGGAATTCCGACGGAATTTCACTCAAACTGTCTTGCCTACACACGGTCACACCAAATTCCGACGGTCAATAACACCACGGCATACAACACGTTCGACTGTACTATAAAAAAAAGGGAAGTTTAATGCTTCTGAGCATGCGTCGGAATTGCATACACACGATTGGAAAATCCGATAGAAAAGGTTTTCCGTCGGAAAGATTAAGAACAGGTTCTCAATCCAAAGTCCGTCGGAAATTCCGACAGAAAAAGACAGATGGGCATACACACGGTCGGAAAATCCGATAAAAAAAACCCCATCGGACTGTTTCCATCAGAAATTCCGACCGTGTGTACGCGGCATAAGAATTATATATCGTTCAATTTTATGCAATATGCAACTAATAACGGTTTTATGCTTCAATGGAACCATTTTGTTTTTCAGTGTGAAAAACACTCTATTGGGAGGTGAGAGGAATTCATCTATATTCAAGATAAAAAAAAAAAAAAAAAAAGGTAACCGGACGGCAATATTTCCACCCATGGAGTGTTTTTCAATACATGATCTTTTAAAAGATTTGGGTATTAGTTGGATTACATTACATGTTTTTTTGTAGATGGGTAATATTGTTTCATAGTATTACCGGCTTTTAATTTTGCCCTTTTGGAGAAGGAGCTTTGGAGAGGACATCATTGTGCATGCATGCAGTTTGTTTGTGATGTGTAGATCTCATTCCTTGGTCTATACCACATGGTAATTATCTCGCTTTATAGCTCTTAAACACTGGTTTTTACTTTGTCATCATTGGGGTTGTTCCCCTTAATCCATTACCTATGAACTTCATATTTATCTTGGTCTACACCATTATGTCATTCTGGTGCACACTCACTGACTCACTCCTGCTTTGGTCCTACTTTATTAACTTTGGCTCATGGGTTATCATCATTTCTATATTAAATTGAATACAATAAAATGTGATACAGTATCAATTTCACAGGAATGTTAGCCCATTGTCATAATCACTTGAGCAACTTTTCTATTGGTGAATCCTTATACGCTCCCGATGCCCCTTCATGTGCCCTGTTACCTCAGCCCCCGTGGCAGACAACTGACAGTCCACATCTTCTGGCTACACATACAGTTGACGAGAGTTTTCCAAGTGACAGCTTTTCTATCCTTCATCCATAATACTTACCTTTATTTTGGTAAATTATGAGACCTTTTGGCTATAATGCTTTTTTACAGACTACTAATGCATCTGCCCCGGCAGAGTTGGTATTTTCCAACGACACGTGTCAGTCTTTTACAGATGCAATATGCCCACACAGTTGGTTGGCTCTACATGTTCTTCTGCAGTGCTTTATCCATGATTGTATTACATCATTAAGTCTTAGTGTTTTGCGGCTGTGGATGATACTCATCACCCGGTCTTGCCTAGTACCACGATGTGTGTATACAAAAATTATAATATATATATGTATATGTATATGTATATGTGTGTGTGTGTGTGTATGTGTGTGTGTATATGTGTGTGTGTGTATATGTGTGTGTGTGTATATGTGTGTGTGTGTATATGTGTGTGTGTGTATATGTGTGTGTGTGTGTATATGTGTGTGTGTGTGTGTGTGTGTGTGTGTGTGTGTGTGTGTGTGTGTGTGTGTATATGTGTATGTGTGTATATTTATACAGTGCCTTGCAAAAGTATTTACCCCCTTGGATTTTTACCTTTTTTTTGTTACATTGCAGCCTTTAGTTTGATGTTTTTTGTTTTTTATCTGAATTATATATGATGGATTAGAACACAATAGTCTAAGTTGGTGAAGTAAAATTTTTAAAATATATACATAAAACTATTTTTCAGAAATAAAAAAAAACTGATAATTGTCATGTGTGTATGTATTCACCCCCTTTCTTATGAAGCCCATAAAAAGCTCTGGTGCAACCAATTGACTTCAGAAGTCACATAATTGGTGAAATGATGTCCACCTGTGTGCAATCTAAGTGTCACGTGATCTGTTATTACATATACACACCTTTTCCCAGAGGCTGCAACACCTAAGCAAGAGGCACCACTAACCAAACACTGCCATGAAGACCAAGGAACTCTCCAAATAAGTAAGGGACAATGTTGTTGAGAAGTACAAGTCAGGGTTAGGTTGTAAAAAAATATCCAAATCTTTGATGATCCCTAGGAACACCACAAAATCTATCAACCGAATGGAAAGAACATGACAACAGCAAACCTGCCAAGAGACGGCTGCACACTAAAACTTACAGACCAGGCAAGGAGGGAATTAATCAGAGGCAGCCCAGAGACCCAAGGTAACCCTGGCGAAGCTGCAGTGTTCCACAGCAGAGAGTGGAGTATCTGTACATAGGACAACGCTTCATAGAGTTATGCTTTATGGCAGAGTGGCCAGAAGAAAGCCATTGCTTTCAGCAAAAACAAAATGTCACGTTTTGAGTTTGCAAAAAGGCATGTGGAAGACTCCCAAAATATATGGAGGAAGGTGCTCTGGTCTGATGAGACTAAAATTGTACTTTTTGGACATCAAAGAAAACGCTATATCTGGTGCAAACCCAACACATCCCATCACCCAAAGAACACCATCACCACAGTGAAACATGGTGGTGGCAGCATCATGCTGTGGGGATGTTTTTCAGCAGTCGGGACTAGGAAACTGGTCAGTGTTGAGGGAAAGATGGATGGTGCTAAATACAGGGATATTCTTGAGCAAAAACTGTACCACTCGGTGTGTGATTTGAGGCTAGGACAGAGGTTCACCTTCCAGCAGGACAATGACCTCAAACACACTGCTAAAGCAACACTTGAGTGGTTTAAGGGGAAACATGTAAATGTGTTGGAATGGCCCAGTCAAAGCCCAGGCCTCAATCCAATAGAAAATCTGTGGTCAGACTTAAAGATTGCTGTTCACAAGCGCAACCCATCCAACTTGAAGGAGCTGTAGCAGTTTTGCAAGGCAGAATGGGCAAAATTCCCAGTGGTAAGATGTGGCAAGATCATAGAGACTTATCCAAAGCGACTTGGAGCTGTGATAGCTGCAAAAGGTGGCTCTGCAAAGTATTGACTTTAGGGGGGCGAATAGTTATGCACATTGACTTTTTATGTTATTTTGTCCTTATTTGTGGTTTGCTTCACAATAAAAAAAATAAAATAAAAAAAAATCTTAAAAGTTATGGGCATGTTCTGTAAATTAAATGATGCACATCCTCATACAATCTATGTTAATTCCAGGTTGTGAGGCAATAAAACACGAAAAATGCCAAGGGGGGTGAATACTTTTGCATGGCACTGTAAATGTAAATATCTTTAACAAGCACAGTCAATAAATAACGATAACCCAAGAAAAACATGTTTTAATTATTAAATAGTGAAGATTAAAATTAGTTTTGTTATACAGCATCCGTATTTCAGGAGTAATTTAAAATTGTCTCATTAATTGCATTTCTTGGGCACTTGTAACAACTTTTGTGAGACCTCCATTATTAGTCGTTTGTAGCCAGATAAATAAATAATGCACTTTGACTATTATTTTCGGAGTTCATTTAAACGGTATATTGCAGGCTTACATGATCGGGATTTCATGTTCACTAGGCTTTGTTATCTTGGAAAAATCTGCAGAGAAATCCACTGCTGATGGTCAGTGGAAATGTTGGTTTTTATAACAACAATTCTCTTAGAAATAACGGGGCAAAGATAGAACATATCATCACTAGAGATGTAAAATTTCCGAAAAATTTTGAAGCTTGGAAAAAAAAAAAAGTATTCCGTTTTCTTTTTTTTTGGTGAAAAAAAGCTGAGATTTTAGGAAAAAATAAAAAAAAATGCTACATTAGCACTTTAGTTTTTCTTTTTTTTAAGATTGAAAGTCATTCTGTTACGAGAACGTTGAGAAAAGTTGTGCATTGTCATCATTGTTGTCCTCTTCACTTCGATCCATGAAGGATTTTTTTAATATCTACAGGACACTTGTTACATACAAGAATGTGTTTTTTTTTTTTTTTTCATCCTGGTAGCATTTGGAAATGCATATGTCATCTGACAATATTTTGCAAATCACATTTTTCTTTTCAGAAAAATGCCTCCATATGCTAGATGTTGGTCTCACCATTTTTATGAGGACAGTAGTAAATAACAAACAAGAAATTACTACTTTGCAAGAAGACACTAATCTATGGTTGTGTGTGGGGAAGAACCAGATTACTGGTTATTAAATTATTATTTATATAAAGATAAACTAATGTAGCTAAAATGATTTTGTTTTATGGATTCAGATGAATGTAAACCCTTAACTTTTGTAATTAAGTATATACTTTCAGGTCCTTTTTTGTTGCTCTGCATTTTCTTCCAATGCTTTTGAGGCCTAGTGAAGAGGACAGAACAAACCAAACACACCCACTAACATGCAAAAGCAAAACTGAAACGTTTTTCTTGTTACAATAGCAGCACAGCAACTTCTAAAGGAAGAAATGCATACTGTTCTTGCATCGGAGGGTTCAGTTTGTTACCTAGGACTTGCTTGTCCTCAGATTTTTTTTTTTTAGAAATTTTGCTTGTCCTGCACAGAAGTTAGAATAATCTGATATCATACATTTTTTTTTTTTTTTGGGAAAATATTTGAACACCCTGTCTTAAAATATTTTATAAAAAAAAAAATGTTCGTTTTTTTCCGAGCCTTCACATCTCTAGTCCTGCCTTCCTACCGATCACCTACCAATGTAAGGATAGAGTCTTTTCCAATGACCTCCAACATGAGGGAACACTAACATTTTCACTGATCACTTTTCTACACTGGCTATTTTTATTGCCTTCATATTATTACCAACCTAATTTTCCAATAAAGGAGCATGAAATGTTTTTTAAAAAAAAAAGACGATCTTTTTGTAAGGTCTAGATCAGGGGTAGGCAACCCCCGGCACTGGTGCCGGAAGCGGGAAGCCTCTTTTGCCAGCACTCAATTACCTCCCCATCAGCAGAGCAGTGCAGGGAAGTGTCAGTGAGACATTAATGCATTCCAATTTCAGAATTCCCCACGCAGCACCTGCACTGAGGGGGAGGCACTGTGCCCCCACACATTGCAAAAGATGGGAAACATTGTTTGGTTCTCTAACTTTGCTGTAGCTGCGATCATCAGTTCTTGTGATGGGGAAGAGATTGGGTGCAGTTCTGCTAGGGGAGTGGTCCCTGTTTCCAGAAGGGAGGACTGTCACTGGCCACTGCTAAAGCCAAATCACAAACCTGCTAGCCCTGTTCATCTGGGAGGAAGATGGCTCACTTGGTTGCCACTACCAATCTCAGAAAGAAGGGATTTCACTGCGATTGAGAAAACCACAATCAGGTGACAGTTTGTGGAATTACTGTTGAGCTTCTGGGAACTTTGTTGAAATTATTCCTGAGCCTTTGCGTCACTTACTACTAAACCCCTGCACTCTGTGTCCCTTTAAGCCACAGCCAGAATTCAGCACAATTAAAATAACCACTTTCTCAGCTGTGGGGGCCCAACCTATGATCCTGCACACAGGCCCACCGCTGTCAGAACATGCCCCTGACCTGCGCTCATCATTGTGCATCCATTCCATATGCTTGTATGTGACATCACATACAAGCACATGGACTGCAGAATGAGTGTGCCAGGACAGGAAGATGTGTCTCATCTCTGCTATCCACCACTCTGCATATCGGAGATGAGCAGGGGGGTTCAGCGTTGGCCTACAGGAGCAGGGGGGGTACAGCGGTAGGGCAGATGAGCAAGGGGGGGGGTACAGTGGTGGAACAGATGTGCAGGGGGGACAGTGATCTGAGGTGTGAATGTGCAGGAATTGGGCCGATCTGAGGCACGAGTGCAGGATGTTAAATTTCTCACTTAAGTAGTTTACAGCATTTACTTTATAAAAAAATCCTTTTCGTGATTGAGGGAGCGTGAAATTGTAATTTTTTGTTATAAAATTGTCACGCTCAATTTCTTTGAAAACATTTTTCGGCACACTGTGCTCAAAAGGTTGCCTACTGCTGGTGTAGATTCTCCACAACACCATACATTTGATATTTTATCGATCTATCTATAAAACACACACACACACAAATATATTTAATTAGCCTAACCCTGAAAATAAACCTTAAAAATCATTTCTGGATGTTGTGGGTTACGTTGAGATGTGTTAATCATTATTAGATGTACAATTCAGTAGAATAGGCTCTTTTGTAGCTATGTAAACAGTCCAACACTACGGTCTGAAATTAAATACATTTTCCACCGTACTTCACCATTTCCATTATTTCCTAAAAACATTCCTAAAAATTATTCTCTCATGGACTTGCTAGTCGTTTAACCAGAATAGGATATAAACTGCAATAACGCTAATTTATCCATTTTGAAGAGTTGTTTCAAGCTCGTTAGAATGCATCAGTATAAAATATAAAAAGTTGACTCTCCAACATACGGTTGGAGCAGACAATGACCCACCTTTTTACATTGTCGTTTTTTTTCCTTAGACCAAAATCCCATGGCACTTGCCCCATTTTGGCCTAAACATTAAAAATCCATTAACCCTGTGTACTAAATAATGGATGATGGATAACCAAGCTTAATTTTTGCAAGCACTACCCAATTTTATGGAGACACATTATAAAACCCATTAGTCCTCTACTCATTAGGTGGCAATCTTGGTGACCTTTCTTAGACTTCAAACTTTAAAGCAGCGAAGAGTGGGCAGTAAACGAGGTGTGATTACAAAATGAGCGGATTATCATTGTATAATGGCAGCAAAGAGGAAAAGGATTTCACTAACTCAGGAGCTGCAATGAATCAAAACAGGTACAGACTGCAATAAAGCACATTAATATCTTAATGTTAAAATACTCATCTAAAAAAAGGAAAATTTGATGCTAGAAAGTTTAAAAAGGGAATGAAAAAACACTTCATTCCCCAAATTCATTCTAGTGACAGATAACAAGGTATATTGTGACTGCATGAATACCAGCTTAGTATTTTCTGTGCATTACTGCATTACAGGGTACTATTCGTCCTACATAAAACTATTCTGTAACCTTACAATAGCACTCGTCCATCTTAAAAACTGGGCATAGAAACAGAACAGTCTAATCAAGCAGAGTGACTGCATTTTATCCTGCATTGCTTGACTAAAAAGGTCATTGGATTCGCCCAGCCGCAGTTACCTTACAGCACTGTGCATAGATCTTATGTTGCCTACAGACGGAGGATAGTTGAATGCATGATGCCACCATCTAATCATTTTTTGAAAAGCTTTCCATGAACATGAAAGCATGCGTCTAAAAAGGGAAAGGAACACTGCAGCTGCCAATCTGTGGAAAATACTGACTGGTTGGGAAAATCTATCGTGGCCAATCAACTCCCCCCACATTTCTCTTCCAATTTCTGTGAATGGCCACATGTCTTTTTAGACTCCCTTTCACTAAAAAGGTTTTTCCCTATGCTAAGGTCACCATTGCGGTATTTGTACTGTATATCATTATCATATCCCCTCTCAAGCGTCTCCTTTGCCAAAGAGAACAAGTTCAATGCTTCAAGTCTTTCCCCATAGCGGAGATCCTCTAGTCCCTTTAATAGCTTTGTTGCCCTTCTGTACACTCTCCAGTTCCAGTACATCCTTCTTGAGTACTGGTGCCCAGAACTGGACGGAATACTCCAGATGCGGCCGGACCAGAGTCTTGTAGCGAGGGAGAATTATTTTAACTCCCTTTTAAATGCATGCTAATATTCTATTGGCTTTGCTTGCAGCACCTTGGCATTGCATGCAATTTCTGAGCCTGTCATCTACTAGTAACTTGCGTTGTATCTTTAGCACCCAAATGCATTACCTTACATTTTTCGACGTTAAACCTCATTTGTCATGTAGTTGCCCAATCCATTATTTTACTTAGGTCTTCTTGTAAGGTTTTCACATCCTGCGCCAAAGTTATTGCCCTGCTTAACTTGGTCTCGTCCGCAAATATTGAGCAGTTTATCCCATCCTCTATATGCTTTATGAATAAATTAAACAGTATTGGTCCCAGGTAGGGTTGCACAAATACCCCTTTTTCAAGTACTCGCCGATACCTAATCTTTTTTTAATGTCATGTGACAAGGGGGGGGGGGGGGGAGTGGACAGTGTCTTTTTAAAAAAAAAAATTACAATTTAAACCTTTATCATCATTCTCTTTATCAGCCCTGTTGGGGGGCTTTGGTGACATATCAGGGGTCTAGAGCCCTGACATCTCCCCTTTGAGACAAGAAAGGGAACTGAGGACATATTCCCCAGTCCCTTTCTCTGCAGCCTCAGCTGCGCTAAAAATGAATGAAGAGGAGACAGGTCTATTAATAAATTGAAGTATCGTAAAACACAGTTAGGATCACGGACTCTGCTCATTCAGAAAAGGAAGGAGCCGGTAAATTACATTTACCAGCTCCTTACTCCGCTCCCCATCCTGACAGAACCGGGGGGGGGGGGACCGGAGGAGGACATGGGGAGCGAGAGGAGGATACCACAGAGGGAGGATGACATCGGAAGCCAGAGGAAGCCAGAGGAAGCCCTGGGGAGCCGGACACAAGGGACAGACATGGGTGATCGGTGGGGCGGCGGGGGGCAGTTACAAGCACTGATCCCCTTGTATAGCCTTTCAATAAAGCAGCTCAAAGATGCAGGAGTGAGAGGAGGTCGACCGATATATCGGCCGATATTTGGCGTTTTTTATTTAATCGGCAGCGGCCGATTGTGCTGATAAAAAAGGGCAATTCTAACTTCAGCTGTGACTTGCAAATGACTTCTGTAAGGCCCCTTTCACACTGGGGCGGGGAGCCGCGGTGACGGTAAAGCAGCGCTATATTTAGCGCTGCTTTACCGTCGTTTTAACCGCGGTTTTCGGCCGCTCGCGGTGCGGTTTTACCCCCCGCGAGCGGCCGAAAAAGGGTTAAAGACCCCCGCAGAGCACCGCCGTAGCGGCGCTTTGCGGCGGTATTGCCGCGGTTTCACCGCGGTGTCCCATTCTAATCAATGGGAAGGAGCAGTATAGGAGCGGTGAACACACCGCTCCTATACCGCTCCAAAGATGCTGCTAGCAGGACTTTTTTTGCCGTCCTGCTAGCGCACCGCTCCAGTGTGAAAGCCCGCCGGCTTTCACACTGGAGTTAAAGGGGCTGGATTTTTTCATGCGGTGAACAGGCGCTATTTTTAGCGCTGTACCACATGAAAAACGCCCCGGTGTGAAAGGGGCCTAATAGAAGTGCAATGCAAGTTGCCTGAGTCTTTCCCTGGAGAGACTTGTCTCCTCTCTGGGCATTTCTGCCAAGAAAAGACTAAAATCTTTTCTGACACTTGTTGCTTACAAGTAAAAATCCTGTATTTTCTGCTAGAAAATCACTTAGAACCCCCAAAAATGATATATATTTTTTTAGCAGAGACCCTAGGGAATAAAATAGCGGATTTGTTGCAATATTTTATGTCACATGGTATTTGCGCAGCGTCTTTCAAACGCAATTTTTTTGGAAAAAATACACTAATGATTTAAAAAAAAAAAAAACAGTAAAGTTAGCCCATTTTTTATTTTTTTTTGTACAAAAGTTTTGATTACCTGTTTTTGTGTATTTAATATTTAAGATATGTTTTTTTTTTTATCTAATTTATACATACTAGTGAACTGATTGGAGGTTTGTTTTGTTTAATAAAATGTAAGAAATTTTCTGTATCACTTATTACTTAAGGCTGCTTACACACTGGAGCGGGCAGGCATTGACGGTAAAACACTGCTAGTTTTAGTGGAAATTTACCGTCATTTTAGCGGCGCTATTCAGCCGCTAGCAGGGTGCTTATAACCCAGCTAGCGGCCAAGAAAGGGGTCAAATGCGCCCATGAAGCGCATTTAAAATCGCATTGCAGGTGCTTCGGCAGTGGTGCCTATTCATTTTAATCTGCAGGAGTGGCGTAGGAGCGGTATACACCGCTCCAAAGATGCTGCTTGCAGGACTTTTTTCTTAACGTCCTGCCAGCGCATCGCCTCAGTGTGAAAGCCCGAGTGCTTTCACACTGAGACTGCAGGGGATCCGTTTTACTTTACAGGCGCTATTTTTAGCCCAAAAGCGCCTAAAAAAAATGCCTCAGTGTGAAAGGTTTTAACTGTTAGATTTTATGAGATGAAGACAAATAAAAATAAAAAATTCGGCTTAACATATCGGCCCAAAAAAATCGGCATCATATATCGGCCATCGGCCGCCGCAATTTCTAAATATCGGCATCGACCAGAGAAAAACCCTCAATATAAACATCCCACAACCACCAAAGTTTTCTCTGATCCCAATCACCACGGACACCACAAAAAACATCATCAAAAACCTCAGAGAAAGCACATCTCCGATTGACATCATCCCCACAAAACTCCTGAAAGAATGCTCCGACATCTTGGCTCCCACTATAACTCACCTCATAAATCAATCGTTTAAAGAAGGGATTGTTCCGGGCGCCCTCAAACAAGGGATCATCAAACCCCTGCTAAAGAAACCCAACCTCGACCCTCAGGATCCAAACCACCGCAGACCGATAACAAGCCTTAACAACATCTCCAAGATTATGGAGAAGGCGGTAGTACAACAGATACAACGCCACCTGGACACACACAAACTCCTGGACCCTCTACAATCAGGCTTCCGCCCAGGCCATGGGACAGAAACAGCACTCCTGAAGATATGGGACGACGCCCTTGAAGCAGCAGATGACGGAGAATCATGTCTCCTGGTACTGTTGGACCTCAGTGCAGCGTTTGATACTGTGGACCACAATACTCTACTCATCCGCCTCACAGAAGTAGCAGGAGTCACAGACGCAGATCTACAATGGTTCGCATCCTTCTTAGGAAATCGTTCTCAGACAGTGAAACTAGGAGCCTTCACCTCTAAAACCCGGGCAATCTCTTGCGGAGTCCCTCAAGGATCACCCTTATCGCCAGTGCTCTTCAACATATACATCCGCCCACTCCTCAAAATCATCAGAAGATCAGACCTCTGCTTCCACTCGTACGCTGACGACACCCAATTATATTTTCGTATCACCGGACAAAAAGACCATCATCAGCAATTAGAAAAATGCCTCACTCTGATAGACGACTGGATGACCACTAGCTCCCTCAAGCTTAACGAATCGAAAACAGAACTTCTTATGCTACATGCAAACCAAAACTCCCGAACCAAGATCCCTTGGACACCACCCACCATCTTTGGACAGACCATCGCCCCAAGGACCAAGGTCAAGAGTCTCGGAGTCATTTTTGACTCAGAAATGTCAATGGATGCACAAATAGGAGCAGTAGTCAGTGGTTCTCACCATCTGCTCCGCCTGCTACGCAGACTCATCCCCTTCATTCCAAAGGAGGACAAAGCAGTGGTAGTTGGAACAGTCATTAATTCACGACTTGACTACGCAAACTCCCTTTACATAGGATTACCCCAATATCAACTTGCGCGCTTACAACTTATCCAAAACACGGCGGCAAGGCTGATAACAGGAAAAAAACCCTGGGAATCCATCTCCCCTTCCCTGAGGAGCCTACACTGGCTAACCGTAAAGAATCGGGTCATATTCAAGACCCTCTGCCTCACCCACAAATGCACCCATGGAGACGCCCCCCAATACCTTCTCGAGAAAATAAAACACTACCCACCTAATCGCAGTCTCCGATCGTCTAACCAAAACCTCCTCCTCATTCCCAAATCCCGCTACAAATCTAAGGGGGAACGGAGATTCGCTGTCCAAGGACCACGGCTATGGAACGCTCTACCGAACGATATCCGCATGGAAGAAAACCATCAGGCCTTCAGGAAAAAAATCAAGACCTACCTCTTCTAAGAAGCTTGACAACAAAGCACGAATACAGCGCCTTGAGGCGATTCAGTTCGCATTGTAGCGCTATACAAATTATTCATTCATTCATACTGCTCAGGAGAAAAGTTATTTAGCCGTTTATATTTACTAAAATAATTGCATTTCCATGTTCTGTGTACGGTGGGAGACCAGCTCTAGCGAATACAGGGTCCTGGGTTTAGCAACACTTTAAAGCCATAAATATATGTTGTATGCCTACAACAGCAATAACAAACTAGGTGCACTGTCCCTTTAAAACTTCCCAATCAGTATTTAACATATAAAAAAAGTCACCTCATACACTGATATAAGTGGTCAAACATAGTGTAATAAAAATAAATCAACATGAATTATTGCGAGCAGTCTTTAATAAGTGAACTACATCCACAACAGATAAAAACCCCACCTGCTTATCGCAAAGATTGACCCCAGGAGTTAAGAGGTCAACAGCACCCTGGTTAACTTTGCAGCAAGCACTGCCAGATCATCAGCTCCCCCGTTTCAAACCCAAGAACAGTGGTTTTAATATTCGATTTTAAATGCCCTAAGGCCTAATGGCTCCAGCAGGATTTCAATCACCATAAGCAAGACTGGAGAATCTATAGTGCATTAGCCTTTAAAGTGTTTCTAAAAGCTGAAGGTTGTTTACCTTCATGCATTCTATGCATAAAAAAGGTAAAATAAATAAATAAATAAATAAATAAATAAACCTGCAATTATGCAGCTCCCCCCCCCCCCCCCCCAATACTTACCCGAGCCCAATCGCGATCCAGTGATGTGCATGAGAGCCAAGGCTCTCCAGGGTCTCCACCTCCCCACTCATTCCTGCTGCAGTCAATCACAGCCAGCGAGGAGGGAGCAGGAGGGCTGGGGAGTGAGCACATACAAGTGCTCCCTTAGCAAGTAGCTTGTTATGGGGGCACTCGGAGAAGAGGAGGAGGAGACAGGAGTGCAAGCGGGGGACCCGAGAAGAGAACTGAGGCTGCTCTGTACAAAACCAAATGCTCAGAGCAGGCAAGTATAACATGTTTTGTTCTTTTTTTTAACTTTACCTTTAATATCACTTTAAGATTGTACTTTCTAGGAATTCAGCCACTTTGTAAAAGTGAAGGCACAAGATGAGTCAAGTCCAATTAAGTGTATGACACCTCCTGGACCCATCTTTGTCATTTATACATGACTAGTTTAATGCTCTGCCAGAGAGACACTCCGTGATCTTAGAGGAGAGAAGCACACAGAGCAGCTATGCCCACCCCTCCCCCTATGCTTCCCATTTACAGAAGCCTTTGTGTTTGGAGACTGACTTTACAGAATACCAAGACCTCTGTGATTGGGCCAGAGGAGGGGAAGGGCAGGCATAGCAGCTGCAATGACTATTGTTGAAGATGCAGAGATCAGAAGGGTCAGCATCGGGTCTTCCAGGCATTCTATAAAACAAATTGTTATTATTAATAATAATAATAATAATAATAATAATAATAAAAAAAGAGAGAAGTCCAGGGCAGGTTATGTACCTCCTTGGGCTTAACTCATGAAGTGTCCTCATTTCTTTTTGCAAAGGAGCGGAATTCAGCTTTAAATTATATTCACAAGGGACATAAATATACAGCTTGCAATAAAAAAAAAAAAAAAAAAAAAAAAAAAAAAATCGAGCATGCATGCACAACATCAACACCAAAGCTCCTCCCCTACACGTTTCTTCAGCATAAATGCCCTCAGGGGAATGGAGTCTA
>JAQSEC010001958.1:0-10651 GCA_028564925.1 Lithobates sylvaticus
ATGGCCCCTTCACATGAAGGAAACATTTCTGACTGACTGTATCATTCAGTCAATGAACTGTAAAGTACCCTGCTCAAAGCTGGCGTGACTTGATTAATGCTTGACACTCTTGGGATTGCCTAATCGTTTGGCAATTTAGAGCATTTCCCTGTAAAGAGTAGAAATATACAGGCTGCCATTGTTGCCCTCCTTCTTAAAACACTATCACTGGAATTCATAAAGACTGGCACAGACAGATTTTGTGAAAGTGTCTCCAATGTATTTTTAAAAGTAGCACAGCATGCACCAAATTCATGTACCTCTCTAGAACTTGCTCTTGAATTCTGTGCATGCTGCACCACTTTTAGAACACATACAAGACACGTTTGCAAAATCTGTCAAACGGCAAAATCGGATAGCAAGCAATTTGAAAATGACTTGCTAAGCTATTGCTAGACTTGCCAGGCTTCACAAGTTTGTTGCATAATTGCAGCAAGTCCACATTGCATGACTCTAGATCAACTTTCTTTGCAAACATTCTGAAAGTCTGTTGCATGTTCTGGTTCAGTTAAGTTGTGCAATAGTCATCCCATCACGGGAGCCACTGTGGCTGAATTTTCATCATGTACACTTGCAGAGCTCTTGCTGTAGAGACTTGCCACACAAATTTGCTACAAATTGGAAAAGTGTCAACTAAAATTGTGCTTCAAGTGCTCTGCAAGTATACAACTTGTCAGTAGGGTGCCCACGTGTCCCGGATTGCCCAGGACAGTCCCGCAATTAGCAGGTCTGTCCCGGGTCCCGGGCACCTTCTTTCCGGGACAATACAATGTCCCGGAATAAAACTGACGGAGGAGCAAAATCCTGCTATCGCCATGGCGCTGGCTCTGCCTCCCCACCTCCACCGAAGACTCTTCTCTACTTCAGCTGGCTAGGCCACTGGTTGCTAGAGCCGACTGGCGTTTATCAACCAGTGATGTCACAACTGTGACTGCCAGCTTTCAAAGCGGAGGAGGAGTTAACTTCCTCCTCCTCCGTGCCCAGTGCTCTCAACGGGCTGGCTCCACCTCCACCACGGACGGCGGCAAGTGACACGCTGCATCTGGTGGTAGGCGACGGTGGCAAGCTGTGTCTGGTGGCAAGTGGCAAGTGACAATCTCAGGGTTCCCACTGATTCTGCATTAAGGTGAGTTGAACAATTTCATTATTTATTACAATGTAGTCATAGAAATAATGTGATTTCATCATCCTGACACCATATCAAGCATGGTGTCCGGATGATTTAATTGCTAACATCAGCAATTCGCACAACAAATCACCCACACCCGAATTCCCTGTCAACCCCAAGACCACATTAGCCCCAGAACCCCCAACCTCCGGTCCTTGTCAAAATTTTCTTCCACGAAACCGGTCCCCCATGCTAAAGTGACATCACTTCCTCCTAGCGCTCTATGATAGAGATAGTCGCACAGGAGGGAAAGGAGTGACCGATTCCATCGTCGGCGAGGGTTTTGAAATCAGCTTTTTTTGGGGAAAAGGGTGGGTGTGTCCCTGAATGGCATTCTGGAAATGTGGTCACCCTACTTGTCAGTGAAAATGTGCAGTAAGTTAACAAAGTTACAGTGCAGTTCAACACTGCCATACATTTGTTGTCTTTGCTACAGTATTTGGGAAGTTGGCCCTAATTATCTCCACTTTCGTAAAATACAAGCTGTTGGTGTTTTATTTTATTTTGTATTTTGCACAGGTGTTGCAACACAATATAGGAGTGGAACAGATTAGACCTACCTGTATTTGGCACATGACCCTCTATCAGGACTAAAACACAGATATTGTTTGAATTAGACACATTAACAAGAGCAATTAAACATCAGCTTTATATGTAGCTGTCATACTGTTCCAATTGCTTCTAAACTTCTAGAGACACTGACCTACAGTACCTTGAAAAAGTATTCACACCTCTTGAAATGTTCCACATTTTGTCATGTTGCAACCAAAAACCTAAATGTATAGATTTTATGTGATAGACCAATACAAAATGGCACATATTTGTAAAGTGGAAGGAAAAAGATAAATGGTTTTCAAAATGTTTTTTCAAATAAATATCTGAAAAGTGTGGCATGCAATTGTATTCAGCCCCCTTTACTTTGATACCCCTAACTAAAATCTAGTGGAACCAATTGCCTTCAGAATCACCTAATTAGTAAATAGAGTCCACCTGTGTGTAATTTAATCTCAGTATAAATACATCTGTTCTGTGAAGCCCTCAGAGGTTTGTTAGAAAATCTTAGTGAACAAACAGCATCATGAAGGCCAAGGAACACCCCAGACAGGTCAGAGATAAAGTTGTGGAAAAGTTTAAAGCAGGGTTGGTTTAAGAAAAAAAATATCCAAAGCTTTGAACATCTCACGGAGCACTGTTCAATCCATTATCTGAAAATGGAAAGGGTATGGCACAACTGCAAACCTACCAAGACATGGCTGTCCACCTAAACTGACAGGCCGGGTAAGGAGAGCATTAATCAGAGAAGCAGCCAAGAGGCCCATGGTAACTCTGGAGGAGCTGCAGAGATCCACAGCTCAGGTGGGAGAATCTGTCCACAGGACAACTATTAGTCATGCACTCGACAAATATGGCCTTTATGGAAGAGTGGAAAGAAGAAAGCCATTGTTGAAAGAAAGCCATAAGAAGTCCCATTTGCAGTTTGCGTGAAGCCATGTGAGGCTCTTTGGTGAGATGAGAACAAAAATTGATCTTTTTGGCTTTAAGCAAAACACTATGTGTGGCGGGATACTAACACTGCACATCGCCCTGAACACACCACAGTGAAACATTGTGGTGGCAACATCAAGTTGTAGAGATGCTGTTAGAGTCGGCAAAAGACTGGGGCGGATGTTCACCTTCCAGCTGGACAATGACCCTAAACATACAGCCAGAGCTACAATGGAATGGTTTAGAGGAATGATCTCCAAACGAAGGCCCTCCAGCTGTTGCAGAACTGCACGTCCCATGCGGCATTGTAAAACTTTGACATTCACAGACATGACTAGGCATGCTGGGAGTTGTAAATCCTGAACAACTGGAGGGCCATAGTTTGGAGACCCCTGCCCTAGACCAAAACAAGCAGTTAACCATTGCAGTACAGGCACAACAAGGAGTTTTCAGATTTCCTGGATTTGGGCTTTACCAAATGTAACTATAGATAGCAGGCAACACTTATATCTAAATCTGTTATCTGTTATCTAGAAGGGAACCCTAGGTTTAGTCACATCAGCCAATATTGCTTGACTAGCCTGAAGATTTTTCACGTAAAGCATAGTTGTGGTGTTAGTTATCTGATCCTTCTAAAATTACCAGAATTTGATAATCATGATTCAATGCTAACACTATCCACTAACTTTTCTCGGATGAATAGCTACCGTAATACTATAGATGTGTATTTGACTGTTTTTGGTGAAGTACAAAGGCTATAGTTCTCTATAGTATGCTTAATGTATGACTTACAGGAGTCATTACAGGACAGGTGCACATAAAACCATCCCAAACTATTGTTTAATGAATACCATTGCCACCATATCCTTTTTATTAAAATAAAGTAGAATGTGCTTGTCCAGTAATATTTGCTTCCTTTTCTCCTTTTTTAAGATCCAGGATTCCAAATGAATTTTTTGCAAGGGGGTTTGTGTCGGGTTGGAGAATTACTTTGTTTTATCAAGCCTGACTTTTTTTAATGACTTGGCAAATGTTATTATTGGACCCTGCAATTATTGATAGCTTTCAAGTTCTCCATAACTCTTGAAGTTTTAGAATTGATGATAATGTTTCTTTGTTTGCATTTTTGCATTTTGTTCTGGTACATCACTTGAGGAGAACTGGTGGAGGAAGTTGCTGATTTCTCAAGAGTGTGGTGGGGGGGGGGGGGGATAGTTTGAAGGCCCCTGGTTTAGATCAAAGCATATTCATGTGTTAGAGTGGCCCAATCAAAGTCCAGACCTCAATCCAATTGAGAATCTGTGGCAAAACTTTAAAATTGCTGTTCACAGATGCTCTCCACCCAATCTGACAGAGCTTGAGCTATTTTGCAAAGAAGAATGGGCAAACATTTCACTTTCTAGATGTGCAAAGCTGGTAGAGACATCCCAAAAAGACTTAATTGCAGTGAAAGGTGTAATTGCAGTGAAATTGCAGCTGTAATTGCAGTGAAAGGTGGTTCTACAAAGTATTGACTCCATTTATCCTTTTTTCTTTCACTTCACTAATATGTACCACTTTGTATCTATCACATAAAATCCCAAAATAAAATACATTTACGTTTTTGGTTGTAGCATGACAAAATGTGGAAAATTTCAAGGGGTATGAATACTTTTTCAAGGCACAAGCATGCAGTCAGCGAAGTGAAAATTATCTCATTCTTGTTTCAGGTCAGTGAATGACAATATACTGAACCCAATGAATCACTGTGATAGTCAAATATTCTAATATACTGTACTATTGTCAGAAATAGTGATTTGAATTTCCAAAAATGCAATTCAGCCTAAACATAATTTTCCTTTTTGTTCATGCAAGGACACAGCAGAGTTCTTTAATCTCTGACTATTGGGTTATAGCATCACTGTCAGTGTCCACAAAAAAGGACCTAAGCTCATTGATGGTAATCTTAGTTCCCTTTCTTTTTTGCAGGTGATTTTTATTTTTATTTTATTTTCAGTATTCTAGACCTTCACTCAACAGCAGAGTAGGGATGGGCCCGGTGTTCGATTCAAACCCATGTTCGAATCGAACATCGGGCATCCGACCGCTCGTCGAGCCCAGAACTATGTGGGCCTTTCGCATCAAATTCGTGTGATGCGAATGGTCCAAAATGCACTGCGCCAGCCGCAGTGCATTGCTGACTGATGATTGGCCAGGCATGCACTGGGACCCCGCATGCTTGGCCAATCATAGAGCCAGGAGAGGAGAGCAATAATTGGCCACAGGCAGGATCCCTGTGGCCAATTATAGCTCAGGGGGTTTTAGTACACGCCCCACACTATATAAGGCCGCGGCGCCAGCGGCCTTGTTTAGTGTGTTCTGGCATTAGTCAGTGACGGTGTCAGTCACATTATCTGCTGTGATTCATTCTGCATTGCTGACAGTATCTGCTGTGTTATTCATTCTGCTGAGTGCTGACATTATCTGCTGTGTTATTCATTCTGCTGAGTGCTGACATTATCTGCTGTGATTCTGGGGATTAGTCTAGTTTGTGCGTGCTGTTAGTACAGCATTGCATTATCACATTAAAGCGGTGTTGCAGCTAAAAAATTTTTTTCTAAAAGTCAGCAGCTAAAAAAAAAAAGTAGCTGCTGACTTTTAATAAGTACACTTACCCTTTGAGGGGTCCCGCGATGTCGGTTGTGGGGCCGAGATGTCCCTTGGCGCTCCGGTCCCAGTGCCGCCATCCTCAGTAAGGGAAACGGGCAGCGATTGCTGCCCGTTTCCTACTGCGCATGCGCGAGTTGTCGCGCGGCCTACTGCGCATGCGCGAGTCATTTTGTGAATGGGGAACGCGATGTGTTGTGGCACACAGTTACCATAACACACCACGCCCCATTCACTAGAAGGTGGCGCTAGGAGCAGAAGAAAGAACAGCTCAGAGGAACAGGAAGAGGCAGATTAGGAGGATCTGCCTAGCAACAGCCATTTCCAGTAAGTAAAAAAAATGTTTTTATTATTTTTTTAATTTAAAATTTTTATTAACACTTTTATCAAGTTTTGTTTTTCAGGGTGGCCCTCCACTTTAAACCACCTTTACCCTTCTGGCCTGTTGTCATCTAAGGCAGCCAGCCATCTGCAGGAGTTAGCGTGTGTGTGTGCTGTGTGAGTATAGCACAGCACACTAAACCACATCAGCCTGTATCTGCCCTAAGGCCCTGTTTTCATCTAAGGCAGCCAGACAGCCATTTGCAGGAGTTAGCGTGTATGTGTGCTGTGTGAGTATAGCATAGCACACAATAAACCACCTCAGCCTGTATCTGCCCTAATGCCCTGTTTTCATCTAAGGCAGCCAGACAGCCATTTGCAGGAGTTATCGTGTGTGTGTGTGCTGTGTGAGTATAGCACAGCACACTAAACCACCTCAGTCTGTATCTGCCCCAAGGCCCTGTTGTCATCTAAGGCACCCAGACAGCCATTGCAGGAGTTAGCCGTGTGTGAGTGAGATGTGTGAGTATAGCACAGCAGCCTGTATCTGCCCTAAGGCCTGTTGTCATCTAAGGCAGCCAACACCATGCAGGAGTTGTGGGTGTGTGTGTGTGAGTATAGCACAGCACACAAAACCACCTCAGCCTGAATCTGCCCTAAGGCCCTGTTGTCATCTCATGCAGCCAGACAGCCATCTGCAGGAGTTAGCGGTGTGTGGTGTGCTGTGTGAGTATAGCACAGCACACTAAACCACCCTCAGCCTCTATCTGCCCTTAGGGCCCTGTTGTCAATCTAAGACTTCGACATCTCCAGGAGTTTAGTAGTGTGTGCTGTGTAGACCTCCAGCACAATATACAGCCTACCCTCTACAATGTCTGAAGAAGGGGGGGTAGGGGGGGGGGGGGGGGATCCCCTGTGCTTGTACCAAAAGGATAATTTATGGCTCTTGAGGAAGAACAGTTAAAGCCAGACCGACAAACGCGAGAGCTACAGTCCTCGACACGGCAAAGAAACAGGGCAAGCATCGCCTGTGGCTCAAGCGACAGATTGCATCAGTGCAGAGTCGTGGACGTGGTGCATTGTCGTCCTGCATCATGGTTGCCTATGACACACGCGTTGTCCTTCTTTTCGGCGGAGCTGGACATGTTGATGTCCACAGTCATTGCCGAAGGCTTGTAGTGTAGAGTTGAGTGACCAAGCCTCACTCCTCATCCTCTCGCACTCATCAGAGCTGGCAGGCTCAGTACTAGGCAAGCAGCTGCCAATAGCGATGACTCAATGGGCATCATGCAGTCACTCCCTTCCTAGACCCATTCCATATGTCCTCTCTGAGGAGTCCTAAGAGAATCCCCTGAACTGTATTGAGCCACAGTGTTGGGTACATGCTCAGAAGCGATGCCCAGCGTTTTGAAGGCTCAGGATGAATGATCAGACCCCATGCTAGAGGAAGCAGTTAACCGTGAGCGCTAATAGAGAGGGGATGCTCAAGGACAGCCATCCTAGAGCAGTCAGAGTTCCACCAGGCTGGCAGCTTACTGCCAGGTTTGCTCACAGTGGATGAAGAGGAGAGGGGATGATGAGTCACTGACTCCACTGGGTGCCTGAAGGGGAGATGAGGAGTAGAGGAGGAGGCGGCACATCTCCAACGAGTGCAGTGATGCCCCTCCTGAGCCACTAGAGGCCTAAGCACACAGCACTGAATTCACACTACCGAAGCACAGCTCCGCCAAGTGCTGGCGCTGCCTCTGCACGTTATTACAAAAGTTCTTTGGGTGTGGGGCCTTTTTTTGAGACGAGTGCATCAGATCGAGCACCACTGCTATTTGCAATATTTGTCTCAAGCGTATCTCGCGTGGCCAATAAACATCAGCCAGCTTATGGCATAAGCCACAAGCATGACCATACATAATGTTCACCTCCATGCAGCCGTTTGGCAAGCGCACATTAAAAGACCCACACCAAAGAACAAAGCGGACCTCTCCTTGCTCCTCATCACTGTGGATCTCCAACACCACTAATATTCCTTCAGTCCTCTCATGAAAGCAGCACTGGAGACGGAATGAAGGTGCATAGGAATTAGTGTGGTGTCACAACCAATACTTGCGGGCACAGTCAAAAGCTGGTACACACCGACGTCCATTACTGAATAAGTTGACAGAAGGCAGGCATTTGAATTGCCACTGCCCCAGCTGCTGTGACCGACGAAAGAAAGTTTAACTCCCATCCATCCCTACAAGCCAGCTGTTGAATGCTAACTTGGCTAAATGCTAGCACTTCAACTGACGGGCCTTTTTCAGTTGTAGACTCGGCCCCCTTCCGTAGAGTTTGTTTCAATTGTGCGGTTCCCTCAGTGGCAGTGGTTCCCAATTTTTTTTTTGACACGACTTTTTTCTCACTGAAGGCGATTCCGTCTCTCTCTACCGGCATGTGGAAGGCAATGTCCATGCCTCGCTGGACAGGGCGTCAGCGTGTAAGGTGCAT
Source organism: Lithobates sylvaticus (assembly GCA_028564925.1). Lineage (NCBI taxonomy): Eukaryota > Metazoa > Chordata > Amphibia > Anura > Ranidae > Lithobates > Lithobates sylvaticus. The sequence goes on from JAQSEC010001958.1 coordinate 8,141, forward strand.
GATTTACCGCTGACTCATGGTTCCAGCAGGCAGGGACAGGACATATACCTGTCGTTCACGGCCCATTGTCACTCTATTTGGCAGCTGGGAAGGATGCAGACAAGGTGCAGTAGTGTTGAGGTTGTCCCTCCTACCACTAAACCTCCAAAATGCTACCTACTGTTTGTGTACACACCTCTCTCCTCCACCCCCTCCTCTTCTTCTTTCCTCCATGGCGCTGGTTCCGTGTCGAGTATCTTTGTCCTTCAGAACCAGCGGTTCTCCGTAGGCCGTACAAGGTTTATGCAAGTAGCGCAGGCAAAAAGATGCCATCCTTGCTTGCGCTGGTTGTTAGTGGTACAGGACCATCACTGGGGCAGAGATTTCTGGCTGCTCAGCAGGGCAAAGGCCGAAGAAGGTGTTGTGACGCCACGCCAAGCTTAACCAGGAATGGGTCTTTGTGACAAGGCACCAACTCCTCTAAGTCCCCCTGCGACAGGGCTTGCTCACCCATGGTGCCCTGTATGCTCACTCCTCAACCTGGTGGGTGCATAGCGAGTTCTTAGGGCAGGCTTCCCAGCTTTACAGGATGTCCTGAGCAGGCCATGAAATGTTCTGTGTGCATTTCCGCCGATCAGTATAATGCCAGTTGCTCGCTGACTGAGCTGCTAAAAGATCTGATGAACCTGCCTCAAGAACCGCCTAATATGTGACATGCCCACCAGGTGGAACTCAACGTTGGCCATGCTGCAGCGAACTGCACAACGGCTGCAGAGGCCATCAAGTTCGTACCTTTTGCGACTACGGCACCAGTTCAGTCAGTGGAACTTGCATTTTTTTTCCCCACGCCAGTGGAGCATGATCAGGGATGCATGCACTGTCCTGTCACCATTTGAGAGTGCCACGAGAGTGAGGTCAGTGACAGTGCATCATCAGTGACACTGTACCTCTTGTTTGTCCTTGTCCCTGTTGTTAGAGAACATGGTTTAAGATTTAACTAGTATGTTTGGTTTTTTTTTTTTGATTTGATAGTTTGTCTTGTTGTTGGTTTGTTCAGGCTTTGTTTTTTGATTTTCCACCTTTGACTCTGCGTGGATGACAGTCACTGAGGCAGAAAGAGCAGAAAAGGACTTCCTTTCCTCTCATAGCCCCGCTACGTTATCCAGGACCGTGTAACCTTCGCTGTCCCACCCATCACACAGGAAGAGATGATGAGTGAGGAGTGAGATGATAGAATGTTGTCAGGCATGGAGTGGACCTTGCACTCAGCATCACTAGGCAGCAGCAGTCTTATTAGATGATTTACAGTCCCAACAAAGACGACCAGTGGTACTTGGTACTGCTGGAGAGTAGGCTGCGATCTCAGTCAACCTCATGACCCAAAGACACCGGACACGAAATGCCTCAGCTTAAACCTACATTGTATGTCCTCCCTATCAGCCTGCAAATCGCCTGCGGAAAGATCCTCGTGTTCTTCGTGATCAAGGAGAGGTCACCATTACTGGCTGTCCTCTCTCCTGTGATCCACTGTACAAGGTAAGGGTTGCGGACCTTATCTTGCCGTCGCAGAGGAGCAGAGGATGAGACATCTCAGGGAGCCTGTGCAGAAAAGTCTGTTCAACGCGTTCCCAGAAACTGTGAGTTACAAACTCCTGGTCCTGAAGTAGACGTATTGCGCTGAGGCTTCGTCAGTAGCAGAAGTGCATTTGTGGAAGGTAGGAAGCGTCCTGGACCGATGCTTCAGGAACAATTTTTTTAGTCCGCATCCCCAAGTATGATCGTTTCCACAACCATCGCCACGTCCTGATATACATGGGTGCAGGAATACCTATGTGCAAGGTCACACTTGGACACCTTTTCCCACCGAAAAATCATCTCTGCTTAGCTGTCGGGTATATGAGATGGATCACTGGCCAGAGCTTGCACATTATGCAATTGAGCTACTGCCGTGTCCGGCATTCCAGCGGTCTAGGCCGAACGGCACATGCAGTCTCCTAGATTGTCAACCGATGCACTGGAGGTCCCTGACCACCACTCGTGGTTCATCATGAACCTTCATAATAGATGTAATTCAGTCTGTGATCACCACCAGCTACTGGCGTCCTGAAGCGTATATAACTAGAATAATTGTATTTGGAAATGTCACATCCCTTCAAGACTTGCCTAGCTGTGATGCTGAGTGACCTGTCCTGGTATGGTTGACTGACTCTACCTCTTCCCTCATCGCCCAAGTGACCATTCCTGATGATATCTTGAAGAACTGTTTTGTTTCTGGTGCCACCACACAGTGCTAAGGCCTCAATTTGTTCCAGCCCCTGCAGTAACTGGTCGTGTAATTACAATTGTTTTAAGCGAATGCTTTGCAACAAGCGTCTGATTGCTGTTGATCCTAGAGTACAGTATCTGTGATGGGTTAGCAGTGTTTTCAACCTGTGCCTAAGGCACAAGTTTTTCAGCCGCCTGTTTTAAAGGGGGTGTAATTACAAATCTTGATCTAATAGTTCACGCGGGGCCCATTTTCCCGCACCCCCA
>JAQSEC010003706.1:0-10550 GCA_028564925.1 Lithobates sylvaticus
TCCCAAGAGATTGAATAATGAAAAAAAAAAAAAAACATTTTTTTTTTACAAAAGGTTGTCACTAAATGATATATTGCTCAAACATGTCATGGGCATATGTGGAATTACACCCCAAAATACATTCTGTTGCTTCTCCTGAGTACGGGGATACCACATATGTGAGACTTTTTGGGAGCCTAGCTGCGTACGGGACCCCAAAAACCAAGCACCGCCTTCAGCTTTCTAAGGGTGTAATTTTTTTTATTTCACTCCTCACTGCCAATCACAGTTTCGGAGGCCATGGAATGCCCAGATAGCACAACCCCCCCCCCCCCCCCAAATAACCCCATTTTTGGAAAGTAGACACCCCAAGCTATTTTCTCAGAGATATGGTGAGTATTTTGCAGATTTCGCTTTTTGTCACAAAGTTTTGAAAATTGAAAAAAGAAAAAAAATATGTTTTTTTCTTTACTTTCTTCATTTTCAATAACAAATGAGAGCTGTAAAATACTCACCATGCCTCTCAACAAATAGCTTGGGTGTCTACTTTCCAAAAATGGGGTCATTTGGGGGGGGGGGGGGGTTGTGCTCTTTTGGCATTTTATGGCCTTCAAAACTGTGATAGGTAGTGAGGAGTGAAATCAAAAATTTTCACCCTTGGAAATCCTGATCAAAAGAAAGCTCTATTTGTGGGAGGAAAAGGACGCAAATTTCGTTTGGTTACAACATTGCATGACCGCGCAATTACCAGTTAAAGCAGTGCAGTGCGAAATTGAAAAAAGACCTCTGGTCCTTAGGCTGACAATTGGTCCGGGGGGCTGAAGTGGTTAAAAAGTAAGTCAAATATCGCTTTTACAGGTTTGTGCCTGTTCACATAGGCGTTGACATGTATATTAGGTAAATCTCCTCCTCTCAGAATGATTTGGTGCCTGACCCGGCACTGGGGCTGCTCGCTTGGTTTAGAAGCTACTTAATTTGCTGACACTCGCTAGTTGCCTATGCTGAGCTGCGGCTTCGGCGTGCGCTCCAACGGGTCCGTCCAGCAAACCACGGAACCGGATGTGGCGTCAGAAGCAAGGAAATCGTGACCAGGTACTGCCGTGACGTACGTTTCGTTCATCTAACGTCTTCAGGGGGCATCCAACTGTTTATCACACATATGCACGTGGTATGTACAGTTCAACAATATACTTTGTTTACGGAATGTACTCACAAACTCCCATGCATGCTCCAATGGGAACTTGCTTTCATCACATTTTTAACCTTCGGGACTGACAGGAAATTGCTAGCAGCTTACCTCAGATACCTATCAACACCTCCCTGATACATTACTGAGGTGGTATCTAGTTCCCATTATGATTACCAACTGACATCCTCAAATCTTACCGACCTATTACAGAGACTGTGGCCATATACTGTATGTTCCATATATGGTGACAATGCCCCAAAGTGTGCAGGTTCTGGATCAGACTTTATAATTTGATTAAGTGGGATCAACATACCAAAATCACCTAAAACTGCCCTATTTCTCACATTTTATAGGAAAATTCCCAAGCACTCAAACAATTAATATACAGTGCCTTGAAAAAGTATTTAAACCCCTTGAAATTTTTCACATTTTGTCATGTTACAACCAAAAATGTAAATGTACCGTATTTATCGGCGTATAACACGCACCGGCGTATAACACGTACCCCAAGTTTAGGAGGGCATTTTAAGGAAAAAAAGTTTTAGGAGGAAAGTTTAGGGAAAAAAAAACAACTTACATTTAAGCGTCATTTGCAGCTTGCCCAGCGTCATTTGCAGCTTGCCCAGCGTCATTGCAGCTTGCTCAGCGTCATTGTAGCTTGCCCAGCGTCACTGTAGCTTGCCCAGCGTCATTGCAGCCTTGCCCAGCGTCATTTGCAGCCTTGCCCAGCGTCATTTGCAGCCTTGCCCAGCGTCATTTGCAGCCTTGCCCAGTGTCATTGCAGCCTTGCCCAGTGTCATTGCAGCCTTGCCCAGCGTCATTGTAGCTTGCCCAGTGTCATTGCAGCCTTGCCCAGCATCATTGCAGCCTTGCCCAGCGTCATTGCAGCCTTGCCCAGTGCCATTGTAGCTTGCCAGCGTCATTTTCAGTCTTTTCCGGGTTTAAATTTCCCGCCGCCGAGACGCTCTGTCGCGTGCGCCGCCGAAAAAACCTGAAGCACGGCCGACAAAGACCGAAGCGCCCCCGGAAAAAGCCGAGCCGACTCGGACGGCTAAGCTCGCGGTCCTGCCTCCCTGCTGTTTCCGGAGCGAGCGCAGGGAGGCGGGACTACGAGCAGAGCCGAACAGTCTGCTCGGCTTTTTCTGGGGGCGCTTCAGTCTTTTTCGGCCAAGCTTCGGGTTTTTTCGGCAGCGCTCGCTATTTTTCGGCGGCGCTTGCCATTTTTGTCATTTTTTTTTGGGGGTATCAGCGTATAAAATGCACCCACGACTTTCCCCCGATTTTAAGGGGGAAAAAGTGCGTGTTATACGCCGATAAATACGGTATTTATTGGGAATTTATGTGATAGACCAACACAAAGTGGCATATAATTGTGAAGTGGAAGGAAAATTATAAATGGTTTTCAAAATGTTTTACAAATAAATATCTGAAAAAAGTGTGGTGTGCATTTGTATTCACAAGGAAAATACATACTCATGTGCGCTCTGTCAGTTGAGTTGAAAGAGAGTGGGCTATTATAGACTCTCTGTCACAGGTAATTCATATGTGGAAGTTCATATAATTTGAAAGAAAACACTAGTCTCAAGGAGTGCTGTCCTTGGATGGCTGCTAGCTCACAACAAGCTAGAAGAGACTCTGTGAAAAGCAAAGAGAGAGCAGTGCCATCTAAGTGCAGAAGATGAACTAGGATGGAAGAGGACCTGGGGGTCCTAGTAGATTATAGGCTCAGCAATGGCATGCTGCTGGCAACAAAGCAAACAGAATATTGGCATGCATTAAAAAGGGGATCCAGAGATAAAACGATAATTCTCCAACTCTACAAGACTTTGGTCCGGCCACACCTAGAGTATGCTGTCCAGTTCTGGGCACCAGACCTCAGGAAGGATGTACTGGAAATGGAGCGAGTACAAAGAAGGACAAAAAAAGCTAATAAAGGGTCTGGAGGATATTAGTTATGAGGAAAGGTTGTGAGCACTGAACTTATTCTCTCTGGAGAAGAGACGCTTGAGAGGGGATATGATTTCAATACACAAATACCATCCTGGTGACTATGGATGAGCCGAACACCCCCCGGTTGTTCGCACCAGAACCTGCGAACAGATCGAAAATTTGCGCAAACTTTAGAACCCCATTAAAGTCTATGGGACTCAAACGTTCGAAATCAAAAGTGCTAATTGTAAAGGCTTATATGTAGGGATGGGCCCGGTGTTCAATTCGAACCCATGTTCGAATCGAACATCGGCCGTTCGACCTCTCGTCGAAACCAGAACTCTGAGGGCTGTTCGCATCAAATTTGTGTGATGCGAACGGTCCACAATGCACTGCGCCAGTCGCAGTACATTGCTGGCTGATGATTGGCCAAGCATGCACTGTGACCCCGCATGCCAATTATAGCTCAGGGGGTTTAGTACACGCCCCACACTATATAAGGCCGCCGGGCCAGCGGCCTTGTGTAGTGTGTTCCGGTGTTAGGAACAGTGACAGACTGTACTGTACAGTGTACACACTATATGAGCTTGTGATTCATTTCTGTGTGGGGAATAGTGTAGGGAAAGAAGAGAAATAGGCAGGGATAGTTTATTCTTCTCAGTGCTGTTCTCTAATCTCTACCAATCCAGCCATCTGCAGGAGTTTAGTGTGTGTGCGTGCTGTGTGAGTATAGCACAGCAGTAGCACACTAAACCACCTTACCCTGTATCTGCCCTTCTGCCCTGTTGTCATCTAAGGAAGCCATCTGCAGGAGTTAGTGTGTGTGTGCTGTGTGTGTTATGTCTCCAGGATACCTCTTTCTTTTCTGAGGTCCAGAAAAGAGAATTACCTTGTCATTTAATTTGTCTTTTGTGTTGTTGCATTATTAAGCTATATATTATGTTTGTTCTAGGTTAGCTGTTACGCTTGCGCCACCTACTGGCCAAACATTAATATAGTTTATAAGAGATATCCAGTTACTTAGGAAGTGATGTAAAAATCGTCATATCCTCTTTAGTCAGGAAGTGAAGCATCCTCAGTGATAAGCATGTTCATATCATGGCAGCAGCCTAGATGCCATCTCTCCCCATCCGTGGCATCGAAGGTAAGCCATATCTATCTTCCTCCTCCACAAGCTATCAGGGAAAGGAGTTAGTCATTTTAGTTATTATTTTGTATGATGATTACTGCTGTATGGTAATGTTATATTATTCTTGTTGTTTTCAGTTTTACCGCATATCACATGTGTCATTCACGTGTATATTAAAATCTGCAACGTGCCAATAAAAGACACAGACAAAGAAACAGCAGTCAATTATTGTGTGCGCAGAAAAAAGGTTATCTGCCTGGATAGCTACCCATAGACTCCGGGAGTACGGGGGGCGAGGCCAGGACAGTAAAACTTCGTCCAGGAACACTAAGGATAGTGCAGAAGGGGAAGAGGTTTTGGCCCACACGGAAGAGCTACAGTCTGCAATCGACTATACAGCCACTTTCATACAGCCAAGCAGCATACAGAGACTGCAGCCCTATACGCTTACTGCTCCCACAGGCCGCTACTCAGTCAAGCAGCCATGTCACGCAGTAACACATCCTCACTCAAAACCAGATCACGAGTTTACGGTTCCAGCAAGTCGGTGACAGCTAGTGTTGCAGCCGCCATTGCCCGTGGGAAAGCCGAAGCGGCAAAGACGCGAGCTACCTTTGCCGAACAAGAAATGCATTTGAAGTTAGAAAAGGCCTCGCTAGAAGCCAAGCAAGCGCAAGATAAGGCCGCAATAGAAGCCAAGCAAGCGCAAGATAAGGCCGCAATAGAAGCCAAGCAAGCGCAAGATAGGGCCGCAATAGAAGCCTCTATAAAGCTTGAACAAACACGTCTAGATGTCGCACTAGAGAAGCTCACTACAGAAAGGGAAGCTGCAATTGCCATAGCTGAAGCAGAAGCCCTAGAAGCAGCCGTAAGCCTCAGTGGTGAACGCATAAATGTGCTTGGCTCCGAACAAGGAGAGCCAAATCCCTCGCAACGCACTTCAGAGTACGTGCATCAACACTTCAAATCAACCTACGGTACCTCTTCTCTACAGGGAATAGACAATGTCCTAGGAGAAACAAACCAAGCACTGCAGGTAACAGAGCATGAGAGCAGCCAAATTCCTCAGAGCCGCAAGCAGCAGAACTCCTGCCAGCACATTACAGATCAAGCCTACGTCTCTGCACGTCACAACCCTCAACCTCCAAACCAGCATCAGAATAACCCTTCTACTACACAACGATACGAGACAAGAGAGCCTAAAGCAGAAACTTCTGACAGGTATGGTCGCACACCACACTCCCACTACAGTAGTGAATCGCCAACATGCTCTAACACCAACCAAGTTATAACAGACTTTGCCAAGTTCTTTGCCAGACGTGATTTGATCACAAAAGGACTTGTAAAGTTTAACGATCGGCCAGAAAATTACAAAGCCTGGCGGTCGTCCTTTCAAAATACCATAAAAGGTCTAGACCTGTCTCATACCGATGAAATAGACCTCCTAGTCCAATGGCTTGGGAAGGACTCTGCCGAACATGCCAGTAGAATCAGGAACATTAACATAAAACAACCAGAGACCGGTCTTAAAAAGATTTGGAGCAGATTAGAAGAGTGCTATGGCTCGACAGAGACTATAGAGCATGCACTTTTTAAAAGGATTGAGGACTTTCCCAGAATACCTAGCAAGGGTTATCACAAACTACGAGAATTAGCCGACTTGCTAGAGGAACTACTTCTTGCTAAAGAGGAGGGAGACCTGCCTGGTCTCGCCTCCCTGGATGCGGCCAGAGGGATTAAACCTTTAATTCTGAAGCTTCCCTATGACCTACAACAAAGGTGGGTCACATATGGTTCTAAACATAAGAAAATGTTCCAAGTACCATTTCCACCATTCAACGTTTTTGTAGACTTTGTTTCAGAGCAAGCTAAGTTCCTGAATGATCCCAGCTTTGACTTTATGTTGTCATCAGTCACGCCCCCTAGCTTCAAACAGCACAGGATGCCAGTGACCGTGAACAAGTCTCATGTTTCTCCTACAGATTTTTCCTATAGGTCTTCCAACATTGCTCACCCAGAAGACAAAGTCGGAGATCCTAGCAAGCAGTGCCCTCTACACAGGAAGCCGCACCCTCTACCAAAATGCAGGACCTTCAGGGAAAAGTCTCTAGAAGATCGCAAAGCCTTCCTAAGAGAGAACCGCATATGCTTCAGGTGTTGTTCATCCACATCACACTTTGCCAAGGACTGCAAGGTTAGTGTATCATGCACAGAGTGTAACAACACAGATCACAACTCAGCACTACATCCAGGCCCTGCTCCTTGGACCGCCCAGCGAGCTAGCGATACCAACGAGCATGGCGGGGAGCAAGAGAACACTGGTTCAAACATCTCAATGGTTACCTCACAGTGTACTGAGGTATGCAAAGATCCTGCAGGCGGTAGGTCTTGTTCAAAGATCTGTCTTATTAGAGCTTATCCAGCGGGTCACAGAAACAAAGCTGTCAAGATGTATGCACTCTTAGATGACCAAAGCAACCACTCTATGGCTAGATCCATATTCTTTGACACCTTCGGTGTCAGGGGTCCAAGCTCCCCTTATTCCCTAAAGACTTGTGCGGGTACTGTTGAGACGGCGGGGAGAAGAGCCACCGCCTTCTGTATAGAGTCTATAGACGGTCGGACTCGCCTACCTTTACCCACCATACTCGAGTGCAACCAGATTCCTGACAACCGGTCAGAAATCCCTACACCAGATGCAGCAATTCACCAACCTCATCTAAAACGCATGGCCCATCTCCTACCAGAATATGACGAGCAAGCTCAGTTAATGCTGCTCCTGGGAAGAGACATTTTGCAGGTTCATAAAGTAAGGGAACAGATTAATGGTCCCCGCAATGCTCCTTTTGCCCAAAGACTTGACCTGGGGTGGGTCATCGTAGGGGACGTCTGTCTAAAGACTGTGCACAGACCCACCACGGTCAGTAGCATGTTCACTAATGTACTTGACAAAGGACGTCCTTCCTCCTTGCAACCATGTCACAACAGCTTCATCACAAAAGAACTTCCAGGTAGTACTCACATACCTTGTTCCTCTGTAGACCCAGACGCAGATGACCACGCTTGTGACAGCGACCCAGACCACCTAGGGTGTACAGTCTTTCATAGAACAAAGGAAGACCAGCAGGTAGCAATGTCCTTTGAAGATAGACTTTTCTTGCAAATAATGGAAAGGGAGACAGCCAAAGAAGAGTCAAACAATTGGGTCGCACCTCTCCCATTTAGACCCCATAGACAGCGTCTACCTAACAACAAGGAACAAGTCCTTAAACGCTTTGCCTCCCTTAAACGCAATTTCCAGAGAAAACCAGACATGAGAGATCACTTCTTTGCCTTTATGGGTAAGATATTTGAAAATAATCACGCAGAGTTAGCTCCTGCCCTTAAAGACAACGAGGAGTGCTGGTACTTACCTATATTTGGAGTGTACCACCCCAAGAAACCAGGTCAGATTAGGGTGGTGTTCGACTCTAGCTCTAGAGAAGGAGGCTTGTCGTTAAATGACGTTCTTCTCTCAGGGCTGGATCAGAATAACAGACTCATTGGTGTACTCCTCCGTTTCCGCAAAGACTCTGTGGCATTCATGGCGGACATCCAGCAGATGTTCCACTGTTTTCTCGTCAAAAAGGAACACAGGAACTTTTTGAGGTTTTTCTGGTTTAAAGATAACAACCCTTCCAAAGAAATTGTAGAGTATCGCATGAAGGTCCACATATTTGGGAACAGCCCTTCCCCCGCAGTTGCCATTTACGGGCTTAGACGCTCGGCTCAGGAAGGTGAATCCATCTACGGGTCTGAAGTGAAACACTTAGTAGAAAAGGACTTTTATGTAGACGATTGCTTAAAATCTCTGCCCACCGCTGAAGCAGCTATCAGTCTCCTCAAGAGAGCGCAGGAGATGCTAGCCTGTTCCAATTTGAAGCTCCACAAGATCGCCTCTAACAGCGTAGAACTGATGAAGGCCTTTCCCTCTCAAGACCACTCGGGTGAGTTCAAAGACTTAGACTTGGGTTCTGACTCTCTGCCAACGCAACGTAGCCTTGGACTACTCTGGGACTTAAGGTCAGACACCTTCACCTTCCAGGTTAGTCAGGAAGAAAAGCCCTTTACAGGCAGAGGCGTTTTGTCAACCATAAACTGTCTGTATGACCCTCTGGGGTTTGTAGCTCCAGTCACCATTGAGGGTAAAGCTCTTCTCAGAGACCTGACTCAAGAGACAGTGGACTGGGATGATCTACTTCCCCCCGAGAAAAGAGATCAGTGGACAGAGTGGAAAAATTCCCTGACAGCCTTGTCTAACTTAAAGGTCCCTCGACCATATGCTCCTGTACCGTCTACAGAAATCCAAGAGCAAAGACTTTGTGTTTTCTGCGATGCTTCTGTCAAAGCAATCGCTGCGGTAGCTTACCTCAAGACCAAGGACATGAAAGGACAGTGCCATATAGGTTTGTCATGGGAAAAGCAAAGCTTGCTCCACTCCCAGAACACACAATACCTAGGCTGGAACTTTGTGCTGCAGTGTTAGCTGTGGAGTTAGCCGACACGATCACTAGAGAGATGAACCTGGAAATCAAAGACACTGAGTTCTACACTGACAGTAAAGTAGTCCTGGGGTACATCTACAACGAAACCAGACGCTTCTACGTCTACGTCAGTAATAGAGTGTTGAGGATTAGGAGATCCGTACAACCAACCAACTTCGTTCCAACTAAACACAACCCTGCAGACCTAGCGACCAGAGCTGTCCCAGCCAACTGTCTTAAGGACACAACATGGTTTACTGGCCCTGCATTCCTGTACAATTCAGAACACACTTCTGAATCGGAAACCTTTAGCTTGGTAGATGCAGTCAAGGATGCAGAAGTTTGTCCGCAAGTGTCTGCATTAGTCACGGTGACTTCACAAAACCGACTCAAATCTCATCGGTTCTCCAGATTTTCCACATGGAAATCACTCATTAGAGCCATTACTACTTTATCCCACATAGCTCGTTCCTTTGGGAAAAGGACTAACTGCAAAGGCTGGCACCACTGTAAAAATACCTACTCAGTGACTGACCTAGAGCAATCAAAACATCTGATCATTTACACTGTGCAGCAAGAGACCTTTGCTAGAGAGATTGACTGTATTAACAACAAAAAGCCAATCCCTAAAGACAGCGTCTTAAGGAAACTCGATCCGTTCCTCGACAGCAGTAACCTGTTGAGAATAGGAGGACGCCTTAAAGAAGCTACCTTGGAGTATGACGAGAAGCATCCTCTCATTCTCCCAGCTCAGCACCATGTCACTGCCCTGCTTGTACAACACTATCACAGTCAAGTTAAACACCAAGGCCGACTGTTCACTGAAGGAGCTTTGAGGGTTGCTGGACTGTGGATAATAGGAGCAAAAAGATGTGTGAGCAAGTGTATCTTTAATTGCGTTACCTGCCACAAACTCCGTGGACCTTTGCAAACCCAAAAGATGGCTGACCTTCCACCTGACAGACTTAACTCAGATCCTCCCTTTACAAGTGTGGGCCTTGATGTATTCGGTCCTTGGTCCGTTACAACTCGCCAAACCAGGGGAGGTCACGCCAGCAGCAAACGCTGGGCAGTTATTTTTACTTGTATGACTGATCGAGCTGTTCACATAGAGTTGATTGAATCAATGGACACTTCCAGCTTTATCAACGCTCTCAGGCGCTTCATTGCCATTAGGGGTCCTGTTAAGCACATCCGCTCTGATAGGGGCACCAACTTTGTTGGAGCGGCCAAGGAACTTCAGATCCTTTCGAATCTAGACAACAACAGTGTGGAAAGGTATCTCAATCAACAGGGATGTACCTGGACATTTAACCCTCCTCATTCTTCCCATATGGGTGGTGTGTGGGAAAGAATGATAGGTGTAGCCCGCAAGATCTTGGATTCTATTTTCCTTCAAATGGGAAATGTCAGACTCACGCACGAATGTCTGTCCACTTTCATGGCTGAGGTCTCAGCCATCATAAATGCTAGACCTCTGATCCCAGTTACTAATGATCCAGAGGACCCCATGTTGCTGACACCTGCAACTCTACTCACTCAAAAAACCAACATGGTCAGTGCTCCTAATGGAGAGTTTACTGATAAAGACCTTTTCAGACGTCAATGGAGACAGGTGCAATGCCTAGCCAACACTTTCTGGGACAGATGGAGGAGATATTACATCCAAACCCTACAACTCAGGAATAAGTGGCAAGTTAACAAACCAGACCTGAAGTCAGGAGATGTGGTGCTCGTTAAAGACTGCCAAGCACACAGGAATGACTGGCCGTTGGGACTTATCACACAGACATTCCCAAGC
>JAQSEC010000822.1:0-10620 GCA_028564925.1 Lithobates sylvaticus
GCATGTTAATGTCATAAAACAGGTTTGGGGACCCGGGTCCTGCCCCAGGGGACATATATCAATGCAAAAAGAACTTTTAAAAACTAACGTTTTTTCGGGAGCAGTCATTTTAATGATGCATAAAGTGAAAAAAAAAAAGTGAAATTTTCCTTTAAATATGGTACCTGGGGGGTGTCTAAAGTATGCCTGTGAAGTGGCATGTGTTTCCCGTGTTTAGAACTGTCCTTGCACAAAATGACATTTGTAAAGGAAAAAAAGAAGCCATTTAAAAACACTTGCGGCTTTAGGTTTGTTCTTAAGTAGAATCTGAACAGGTACATTATGAAGTGTAGCTCCATCCCAAAAAAATCTATTTTTAAGCTTTTTGGAGAACATAGGGAGGGGTTATCACCCCTGTAACATTTGCTGTCTTTGCACATCTGTTCAGAACATGTCACCTAACTTTCCGTCCCAATGACAAATGTTTTTGGAAAAAGTGGGGTTTTAATTGAAACAAGGATTGGTGATAAAGTATCAGTAGAGAGGAGATACCTTTTTCCCAAATTAAATCTAACAGGATAGAATTTCCCTTCCTAGGGGTAGATTTCCTCTCACTTCCTGTTTTCTCTTTCCATTTGCAAGTAGGAGTCGTTTGTAAGTTGGATGTTTGAAAGTAGGGGCCTGGCGTATATACTCTGCAGAAATTTGCCCTATTAGATGTTGGTGTAGCCACAAGACTGGTGGGCACAGGAATGGGCCCTGCTGTGAGTTAATAGATCAAGATTTGTAATTGCATGCACCTGTTGAACAGGGCAGAAAAATTGGGGGTGGTGGTGGTGGTGGTGGACGGTGTTGCCACAAGACTGTAAGCTCTCACAGTTACTCTTGGTGGGCGCAGGAATGGGCCCTGCTGTGAGTTATTAGATCAAGATTTGTAATTGCAAGCACCTGATGAACAGGGCAGAAAAATTGGGCCTTTGGCGGTGGTGGTGGACGGTGTTGCCACAAGACTGTAGGCCCTCATAGTTACTCTTGGTGGGCGCAGGAATGGGGTGGACGAGCGCAGGAATGGGCCCTGCTGTGAGTTATTAGATCAAGATTTGTAATTGCAAGCACCTGATGAACAGGGCAGAAAAATTGGGCCTTTGGCGGTGGTGGTGGACGGTGTTGCCACAAGACTGTAGGCCCTCATAGTTACTCTTGGTGGGCGCAGGAATGGGCCCTGCTGTGAGTTATTAGATCAAGATTTGTAATTGCAAGCACCTGATGAACAGGGCAGAAAAATTGGGCCTTTGGCGGTGGTGGTGGACGGTGTTGCCACAAGACTGTAGGCCCTCATAGTTACTCTTGGTGGGCGCAGGAATGGGCCCTGCTGTGAACTATTAGATCAAGATTTGTAATTACCCGCCCCTGTTAAACAGGGGCTGAAAAATTGTGCCTTAGGCACTGGTGCTGGTGCCACAACACTGCAACCCCTCACAGATACTGTACTTGGAGCACAGCAGTCACACGTGTTGCGAAGCATTTTTTTAAAAAATTGTAATTACCCGCCCCTGTTAAACAGGGGCTGAAAAATTGTGCCTTAGGCACTGGTGCTGGTGCCACAACACTGCAACCCCTCACAGATACTGTACTTGGAGCACAGCAGTCACACGTGTTGCGAAGCATTTTTTTAAAAAAATTGTAATTACCCGCCCCTGTTAAACAGGGGCTGAAAAATTGTGCCTTAGGCACTGGTGCTGGTGCCACAACACTGCAACCCCTCACAGATACTGTACTTGGAGCACAGCAGTCACACGTGTTGCGAAGCATTTTTTTTAAAAAATTGTAAGTACAACCCCCCAGATGTACTTAACAGCATCACACGTGTTGCGAAGCATTTTTTTTTTTAAAAAATTGTAATTACCCGCCCCTGTTAAACAGGGGCTGAAAAATTGTGCCTTAGGCACTGGTGCTGGTGCCACAACACTGCAACCCCTCACAGATACTGTACTTGGAGCACAGCAGTCACACGTGTTGCGAAGCATTTTTTTTAAAAAAATTGTAAGTACACGCCCCTGTTAAACAGGGGCTGAAAAATTTGCCTTAGGCACTGGTGCTGGTGCCACAACACTGCAACCCCTCACAGATACTGTACTTGGAGCACAGCAGTCACACGTGTTGCGAAGCATTTTTTTTTATAAAAATTGTATGTACACGCCCCTGTTAAACAGGGGCTGAAAAATTGTGCCTTAGGCACTGGTGTGGTGGCATGGATCATTGAGGAGGAGGAAGAGGATAGTCAGTGAACATAAGAGGACAGTCACTCAGCATCAGCATAGGCAGTCTTGAAGGGATGTGATATTAAAAATTATTCGGTTATATCCGCCTCAGGTGCCTGGTAGCTGGTGGTGATCCAAGACTGATTCATTTTGATGAAGGTCAGTCGATCAACCGAGGCGGTGGACAGGCGCACCCTATGATCGGTGACAAATCCTCCAGCAGCACTGAATGTGCGTTCGGAAAGAACGCTGGAGGCAGGACAGGCCAGTAGCTCAATTGCATACTGTGCAAGCTCTGGCCAGTGATCCATCCTCAGGACCCAGTAAGCCAGAGGATTTTCGGTGGGAAAGGTGTCCAAGTCTGACCTTGCCCCAAGGTATTCCTGCACCATGTATATCAGACGCTGGCGATGGTTGCTGGAACCGATCATACCTTGGGGCTGCGGACTAAAAAATTGTCTGAACGCATCGGTCAGACGTCCACCTTCCCCACCGCTCCTTCTGCTACTGACCGAAGCCTCAGCAACTCGTCGCCCAGGACCAGGAGTTTGTAGCCTCCCAGTTTCTGGGAACGCGTTGCACAGACCTTTCTGCAAGGCCTCCCTGAGATGTCTCATCCTCTGCTCCCTCTGCGACGGCAAGATAAGGTCCGCAACCTTACCCTTGTACCGCGGATCAAGGAGAGTGGCCAGCCAGTAATGGTCCCTCTCCTTGATCCGAAGAACACGAGGATCCTTCCGCAGGCTTTGCAGGATCAGGGAGGCCATGCAGCGTAGGTTAGCTGAGGCATTCGGTCCGGAGTCTTCTGGGTCACTGAGGATGACATGATCGCCAGCCACCTCCTCCCAGCCACGTACAAGTCCACTGGTTTGTTGGGACTGTACATCATCCCTAAAAGACTGCTGCTGCTGATGCTGAGTGCCAGGCTCCACCTCCATGCTCACACAAATCCTCTCCTCCTCCTCCTCCTCCTCCTCCTCCTCATCCTCTTCCTGTGTGATGGGTGGGACAGAAGGAACACTGTCCGGATAAAGGGGGCCTTGAGAGGCAAGGAAGTCCTCCTCTTCCTGCCTCTGTTCTGCCTCAAGTGCCCTGTCCATTATCCCACGCAGCGTATGCTCCAACAGGTGGACAAGAGGGACAGTGTCACTGATGCATGCACTGTCACTGCTCACCATCCTCGTGGCCTCCTCAAATGGTGAGAGGACAGTGCATGCATCCCTGATCATGCTCCACTGACGTGGGGAAAAAAAACCAAGCTCCCCTGACCCTGTCCTGGTGCCATAGTCGCAAAGGTACTCATTGATGGCCCTCTGCTGCGTGTGCAGTCGCTGCAGCATGGCCAACGTTGAGTTCCACCTGGTGGGCATGTCACATATTAGGCGGTTCTTGGGCAGGTTCAGCTCCTTTTGCAGCTCAGTCAGCCGAGCACTGGCATTATAAGATCGGCGGAAATGCACACAGACTTTCCTGGCCTGCCTCAGGACATCCTGTAAGCCTGGGAACCTGCCCAAGAACCGCTGCACCACCAGGTTGAGGACGTGAGCCATGCAGGGCACATGGGTGAGCTGCCCCTGTCGCAGGGCGGAGAGGAGGTTGGTGCCATTGTCAGAAACGACCATTCCTGGCTTAAGCTGACGTGGCGTCAACCACCTCTCGGCCTGCCCCTGCAGAGCTGCCAGAACCTCTGGCCCAGTGTGGCTCCTGTCCCCCAAACACACCAGCGCAAGCACGGCATGGCATCTTTTTGCCTGCGTACTTGCGTAGCCCCTTGTACGCCTACGGAGCACCGCTGGTTCCAAGGACAGAGCACTGGAGGAAGAAGAAGAGGAGGGGGTGGAGGAGAGAGGTGTGTCACAACCAGTAGCAGTAGTAGCGTTTTGGAGGCGTGGTGGCGGAACAACCTCCAACACTACTGCACCTTGTCCTGCATCCCTCCCAGCTGCCAATAGAGTGACCCAATGGGCCGTGAAAGAAAGGTACCGTCCCTGTCCATGCCTGCTGGACCATGAGTCAGCGGTAATATGCACCTTACCGCTGACCGCCCTGTCCAGCGAGGCATGGACATTGCCCTCCACATGCCGGTAGAGAGACGGAATCGCCTTCCGTGAGAAAAAGTGGCGTTTGGGAACCTGCCACTGAGGAACCGCACATTGAACAAACTCACGGAAGGGGGCCGAGTCTACCAACTGAAAAGGCAGCAGTTGAAGTGCTAGCAATTTAGCCAGGCTAGCATTCAACCGCTGGGCATGTGGATGGCTGGGAGTGTACTTCTTTCTACGGTCCAGCAGCTGGGGCAGGGAAATTTGCCTGCTGCAATCGGACGTCGGTGTACTGCAAGTACTTGGTTGTGACACACCTAATTCTACACCTTCAGTCCTCTCAGAGCAGCTTTCAGAGAGGACTGAAGGTGTAGTGGGGATGGAGATCCCAGCTGAGGAGGAGCAAGGAGAGGTCCGCTTAGTTCTTTGGTGTGGGTCTTTTATGTGTGCCTGCCAACGAGCTGCATGGCAGGTCGCCATATGTCTGGTCATGCTTGTGGTGCCCAAGCGGCTGATGTTTTGGCCACGCGAGATACGCTTGAGACAAATATTGCAAATAGCAGTGGTGCGATCTGATGCACTCGTCTCAAAAAAGGCCCACACCAAAGAACTTTTCTGATAACGTGCAGAGGCAGCGCCCTGCACAGGCGGAGCTCTGCGGTGTTGTACAGTTGCTGTGCTGGCCTCTACCTGGCCTCCAGGGGGCATCCTGCCTCGTTGGACATGTGACGCCGCATCCTCCTCCTCCTCGTCCTCCTCCTCATCCTCTCTCCCTTCAGGCACCCACGTGGAGTCAGTGACCTCATCATCCCCTCCCTCTTCACCACTAGAGCAAACCTGGCAGTAAGCTGCAGCTGGTGGAACAGTACTGCCAGATTCCTCAAGCTGGGTATCATCATCCGAGCCTTCGAATCGTTGGGCATCCTCCTGGAGCATGTACCCAACACTGTGCTCAAAGAGTTCGGGGGACTCCTCAGGAGGACATGGTGGGTCTAGGGAAGGGGTGGCTGATGATGCTCTGCCAGTACCCTGAGCCTGGGTGAGAGAGGATGAGGAGGATGAGGAGGGCTTGGTCATCCATTCTACCAAGCCTTCAGCATGATGCGGCTCCACATGTCCAGCTGCCGAAAACAAAGACGCGCGTGTCCCATGGCCACGTGCTGATGACGATGCACGACCACGTCCACGGCCACGGCCACGTCCACTAGAAACAGAGCCTGCCTGCCCTGTGTTCTTGGCTCTGCACGCTCTGCCTCCCCTTGGCGGTCTTCCAGCCATTGTAGTCGGTAGTCCTGTGGGTGCTGCTGAGAAGAATATATAGGAGCTCTGTGTGATGCCACTAACACACTAGAAGTCCTATGGGTGCTTCTGCAAAGAAAATAGAGGAGCTCTGTGTGATGCCACTAACACACTAGAAGTCCTATGGGTGCTGCTGAGAAGAAAATATAGGAGCTCTGTGTGATGCCACTAACACACTAGAAGTCCTATGGGTGCTTCTGCAAAGAAAATAGAGGAGCTCTGTGTGATGCCACTAACACACTAGAAGTCCTGTGGGTGCTTCTGCAAAGAAAATAGAGGAGCTCTGTGTGATGCCACTAACACACTAGAAGTCCTGTGGGTGCTGCTGAGAAGAAAATATAGGAGCTCTGTGTGATGCCACTAACACACTAGAAGTCCTATGGGTGCTTCTGCAAAGAAAATAGAGGAGCTCTGTGTGATGCCACTAACACACTAGAAGTCCTGTGGGTGCTTCTGCAAAGAAAATAGAGGAGCTCTGTGTGATGCCACTAACACACTAGAAGTCCTGTGGGTGCTTCTGCAAAGAAAATAGAGGAGCTCTGTGTGATGCCACTAACACACTAGAAGTCCTGTGGGTGCTGCTGAGAAGAAAATATAGGAGCTCTGTGTGATGCCACTAACACACTAGAAGTCCTATGGGTGCTTCTGCAAAGAAAATAGAGGAGCTCTGTGTGATGCCACTAACACACTAGAAGTCCTGTGGGTGCTTCTGCAAAGAAAATAGAGGAGCTCTGTGTGATGCCACTAACACACTAGAAGTCCTGTGGGTGCTGCTGAGAAGAAAATATAGGAGCTCTGTGTGATGCCACTAACACACTAGAAGTCCTATGGGTGCTTCTGCAAAGAAAATAGAGGAGCTCTGTGTGATGCCACTAACACACTAGAAGTCCTGTGGGTGCTTCTGCAAAGAAAATAGAGGAGCTCTGTGTGATGCCACTAACACACTAGAAGTCCTGTGGGTGCTCTGAGAAGAAAATATAGGAGCTCTGTGTGATGCCACTAACACACTAGAAGTCCTATGGGTGCTTCTGCAAAGAAAATAGAGGAGCTCTGTGTGATGCCACTAACACACTAGAAGTCCTGTGGGTGCTGCTGAGAAGAAAAATATAGGAGCTCTGTGTGATGCCACTAACACACTAGAAGTCCTATGGGTGCTTCTGCAAAGAAAATAGAGGAGCTCTGTGTGATGCCACTAACACACTAGAAGTCCTATGGGTGCTTCTGCAAAGAAAATAGAGGAGCTCTGTGTGATGCCACTAACACACTAGAAGTCCTATGGGTGCTTCTGAGAAGAAAATAGAGGAGCTCTGTGTGATGCCACTAACACACTAGAAGTCCTATAGGTGCTTCTGGGAAGAAAATATAGGTCTGTGTGATGGGACTAACACACTTCAAGTCCTATAGGTGCTTCTGGGAACAAAATATAGGATCTCTGTGTGATGGGACTAACACACTTCAAGTCCTATGGGTGCTTCTGGGAAGAAAATATAGGTCTGTGTGATGGGACTAACACACTTCAAGTCCTATAGGTGCTTCTGGGAACAAAATATAGGATCTCTGTGTGATGGGACTAACACACTTCAAGTCCTATGGGTGCTTCTGGGAAGAAAATATAGGTCTGTGTGATGGGACTAACACACTTCAAGTCCTATAGGTGCTTCTGGGAACAAAATATAGGATCTCTGTGTGATGGGACTAACACACTTCAAGTCCTATGGGTGCTTCTGGGAAGAAAATATAGGTCTGTGTGATGGGACTAACACACTTCAAGTCCTATAGGTGCTTCTGGGAACAAAATATAGGATCTCTGTGTGATGGGACTAACACACTTCAAGTCCTATAGGTGCTTCTGGGAAGAAAATATATGGTCTCTGTGTGTGATGGGACTAACACACTTCAAGTCCTATAGGTGCTTCTGGGAACAAAATATATGATCTCTGTGTGATGGGACTAACACACTTCAAGTCCTATAGGTGCTTCTGGGAAGAAAATATAGATCTCTGTGTGATGGGACTAACACACTTCAAGTCCTATAGGTGCTTCTGGGAACAAAATATAGGATCTCTGTGTGATGGGACTAACACACTTCAAGTCCTATAGGTGCTTCTGGGAACAAAATATATGATCTCTGTGTGATGGGACTAACACACTTCAAGTCCTATAGGTGCTTCTGGGAAGAAAATATATGATCTCTGTGTGATGGGACTAACACACTTCAAGTCCTATAGGTGCTTCTGGGAACAAAATATATGATCTCTGTGTGATGGGACTAACACACTTCAAGTCCTATAGGTGCTTCTGGGAAGAAAATATATGATCTCTGTGTGATGGGACTAACACACTTCAAGTCCTATAGGTGCTTCTGGGAAGAAAATATATGATCTCTGTGTGATGGGACTAACACACTTCAAGTCCTATAGGTGCTTCTGGGAAGAAAATATAGGTCTGTGTGATGGGACTAACACACTTCAAGTCCTATAGGTGCTTCTGGGAACAAAATATATGATCTCTGTGTGATGGGACTAACACACTTCAAGTCCTATAGGTGCTTCTGGGAAGAAAATATAGGTCTGTGTGATGGGACTAACACACTTCAAGTCCTATAGGTGCTTCTGGGAACAAAATATATGATCTCTGTGTGATGGGACTAACACACTTCAAGTCCTATAGGTGCTTCTGGGAAGAAAATATATGATCTCTGTGTGATGGGACTAACACACTTCAAGTCCTATAGGTGCTTCTGGGAACAAAATATATGATCTCTGTGTGATGGGACTAACACACTTCAAGTCCTATAGGTGCTTCTGGGAAGAAAATATAGGTCTGTGTGATGGGACTAACACACTTCAAGTCCTATAGGTGCTTCTGGGAACAAAATATATGATCTCTGTGTGATGGGACTAACACACTTCAAGTCCTATAGGTGCTTCTGGGAAGAAAATATAGGTCTGTGTGATGGGACTAACACACTTCAAGTCCTATAGGTGCTTCTGGGAACAAAATATATGATCTCTGTGTGATGGGACTAACACACTTCAAGTCCTATAGGTGCTTCTGGGAACAAAATATATGATCTCTGTGTGATGGGACTAACACACTTCAAGTCCTATAGGTGCTTCTGGGAACAAAATATATGATCTCTGTGTGATGGGACTAACACACTTCAAGTCCTATAGGTGCTTCTGGGAAGAAAATATATGATCTCTGTGTGATGGGACTAACACACTTCAAGTCCTATAGGTGCTTCTGGGAACAAAATATATGATCTCTGTGTGATGGGACTAACACACTTCAAGTCCTCTAGGTGCTTCTGGGAACAAAATATATGAGGTCTGTGTGATGGGACTAACACACTTCAAGTCCTATAGGTGCTTCTGGGAACAAAATATATGATCTCTGTGTGATGGGACTAACACACTTCAAGTCCTATAGGTGCTTCTGGGAAGAAAATATATGATCTCTGTGTGATGGGACTAACACACTTCAAGTCCTATAGGTGCTTCTGGGAACAAAATATATGATCTCTGTGTGATGGGACTAACACACTTCAAGTCCTATAGGTGCTTCTGGGAAGAAAATATATGATCTCTGTGTGATGGGACTAACACACTTCAAGTCCTATAGGTGCTTCTGGGAACAAAATATATGATCTCTGTGTGATGGGACTAACACACTTCAAGTCCTATAGGTGCTTCTGGGAAGAAAATATAGGTCTGTGTGATGGGACTAACACACTTCAAGTCCTATAGGTGCTTCTGGGAACAAAATATATGATCTCTGTGTGATGGGACTAACACACTTCAAGTCCTATAGGTGCTTCTGGGAAGAAAATATAGGAGCTCTGCCTGCCTGCCACGAACACACTACAAGTCCTATAGGTGCTTCTGGGAACAAAATATAGGAGCTCTGCCTGCCTGCCAGGAACACACTACAAGTCCTATAGGTGCTTCTGGGAACAAAATATAGGAGCTCTGCCTGCCTGCCAGGAACACACTACAAGTCCTATAGGTGCTTCTGGGAACAAAATATAGGAGCTCTGCCTGCCTGCCACGAACACACTACAAGTCCTATAGGTGCTTCTGGGAACAAAATATAGGAGCTCTGCCTGCCTGCCACGAACACACTACAAGTCCTATAGGTGCTTCTGGGAACAAAATATAGGAGCTCTGCCTGCCTGCCACGAACACACTACAAGTCCTATAGGTGCTTCTGGGAACAAAATATAGGAGCTCTGCCTGCCTGCCACGAACACACTACAAGCCCCTCTTTCTAAATCAATCTTTGTAAATGAATCTATCTAACTCAATCTCTCTAAGTAAATCTCTCTAACTAACTAAATCCAGCAGAGTGTCACAGATCTATCCTGCTCTATCTACGCCGGAACAGCATGTGACCGGCGCAGACGGCGTGGCGGCCTTTTATAGGGGGGGGCGTGTACTAAAGCCCCTGAGCTGTAATTGGCTACAGGCGTCCTGCCTGTAGCCAATTATGGCTCTTCGAGTTTCCGGGGCTGTGATTGGCCAAGCATGCGGGGTCACAGTGCATGCTTGGCCAATCATCAGCCAGCAATGCACTGCGCCGGCCGCGCCGGCCGCAATGCATTGCGGGGCCGCTCGCATCACACGAACGTGATGCGAGCGGCCAAAATAGTTCTGGGCTCGCCGAGCGAGCGAACGCCCGGTGCTCGATGCGAACGTGGGTTCGCATCGAGCACCGGGCCCATCCCTACATTCCCCAGTAAACAGCCATCAACAGCAAGTATTCTTACATGTTCATCTCAGCCTCGGGCAGCATCATTGCCTCTGTCCCAGCTCAGTGAACTCCTTTATTTGGAAACCATTCAAAAGCCCCCCCCCCCCTTTAAAGGTTTGCCTCCAACAGCTAAACCCCTCCCACAAAGGATGTGGCCTCATCTCATTCACACAGGATGTGAATGACCATATAAGGAAATACAATGGTGTTACAATACAGGGACAATTGTTTTCCTTCAAAATAACCAATCACAGATGTATACATTCAAACAGACTAAGCAGTGATGT
>JAQSEC010004686.1:0-10594 GCA_028564925.1 Lithobates sylvaticus
TTGCAGCTTACCAATCATTAGATGTGGTGGCTGCATTCAATTTTTTTGGCCTTTTCCCCCTCTGTTTTCACCTGGTGATCTGGCCAGTAACAAACCTCCTGTATTAGTGAGACACAACTCTGAACGAATGAGCACCTTTGGACAGCAGCAGTGTTAATCTGGGGGAGGGGAGTGTTAGATGCACTAGCAGATTTACATACACTAACAAATTGAAGCCAAACGTCAGTTTACACTTTTTAAGCAGTTACAGCTATTTTGTTTCTTTTAGGATAAAGGTTTTACATAAATTAATGAAAGCTGATCATTGTAAGCAACCCTTATGCCCCATACACACGGTCGGATTTTCCGACAGAAAATGTCCTATCGGACAATGTTGTCGGTAATTCCGACCGTGTGTAGGCTCCATCGGACTTTTTCTGTTGGATTTTCCGACGGACAAAGTTTTATCTCCTGCTCTCAAATTTTCCGACAACAAAGTCCTATCGGACTTTTTCCGATCGTGTGTAGCGAATTCCAACGGACAAAGTGTCACGTCATGCTCAGATCACATTACAAGACCAAAGCTATTGGCTACTAGCCTCTACGTAGTCCCGTCGTACACAACGAATGTCACCACATTCAGGATGATCGGTTTTTTCGACAACTTTGTCCGACCGTGTGTATGCAACACCAGTGTCGGACAAAATCCGTCGGAAAAAATCAGACGGATTTTGTGGTCGGAATTTCCGACCGTGTGTACGGGGCATTACAGTAATACATGGTTTGTCTGAACATTCTAACTGCTACATTAGCAGGATAGCTTGTTCTGTTCAAAAACAACAGATTTACTGGCCAGATCACTTTGTGAAAATAAAGGAAAGAAAGCCTAAAAAAGAAAACAAATGCACTCTCTTCATCTAAGAATTGGTAAGCTGCAATATAATAAATGTTTGCTTTTGGGTTTACATACATAGTTACATAGTAGACGAGGTCGAAAAAAAAACAGTCCATCAAGTCCAACCTATGTGTGTGATTATATGTCAGTATTACATTGTATATCCCTGTATGTTGCAGTCGTTAAGCTAAAAAATCTTGTACGAAGGAATGAAAATTAATTTTAAAAAAGAAAGCATCGATATTGAAATTTGAAATATATTATTAATATTGATAAAAAGATCACTTTTAAAGTCAACAAGCAGTATATTTATGTAATGGCTACTGCAGTAGAGCAGTGGACGGTGTCAGTAGGGAAGAGATTGACGTCAGTAGTTTATTTTTATATTTTTTTTTATCATAACTTTTTTATTAAATTTTTCTATTTTTTTACAATTTTTATTTAATAATATATTATTATTATTATTTTTTATTTTTTTATATATATATACAATTTTTTAGGAGCTCCAGTGGGGGGGGCTTTGGTGAGATATCAGAGGTCTAAACAGACCCCTGATGTCTCAATTTTAAGACAGAGATTCCCCAGTCCCTTCTTCTGCAGCCAAGCAGCAGGGGGAATCTGTGCAGCACAGCGTGATTAGGGTGTGCCCAGGCACACCTGGTACGCCCTGTGTGCACGCCTTTGGTAGTGTGAATCTGAAAAAGGCTACATCTGAAATTTATAGTTCAGTTTATCAATTTGATTAAAATGGTAAGATGGGTCCCTCTTGGATTTTCTCTGATAAGTATCCTTTTAACATACTTTTAGTTACCTAAGTACCGTATTTATCGGCGTATAACACGCGCCGGCGTATAACACACACCCCAAGTTTAGGAGGGAATATTAAGGAAAAAAACTTTAAGGAGGGATGTTTAAGGAAAAAAAACTTACATTTAAATGCCCATCATTGCAGCCTTGTCCAGTGTCCATCTGCAGCCTTGTCCATCCTTGCAGCCTTGCCCAGTGCAGCCTTGTCCATCCTTGCAGCCTTGCCCAGTGCAGCCTTGTCCATCCTTGCAGCCTTGCCCAGTGCAGCCTTGTCCATCCTTGCAGCCTTGCCCAGTGCAGCCTTGTCCATCCTTGCAACCTTGCCCAGTGCAGCCTTGTCCATCCTTGCAGCCTTGCCCAGTGCAGCCTTGTCCATCCTTGCAGCCTTGCCCAGTGCAGCCTTGCCCAGTGCCTTTGCAGCCTTGCCCAGTGCAGCCTTGTCCAGTGCTATTGCAGCCTTGCCCAGTGCAGCCTTGCCCAGTGCCTTTGCAGGCTTGCCCAGTACATTTGCAGTGTTGCCCATTTAAAATTGGCGCCGAGTGGGGAGGACGAGCGCCGCGTGACATATCGAAAGCCGCGTGTATTTTTGGCTATTTTTGGCTCCTCTCGCAGTCCCGCCCACCTCCACTGATTGCGAGAGGAGCCGAGCGCTGACAACATACAGAAATCCGAGTTCGGCTAGTCTCGGCTCTGCTCGCAGACAGGGGCGGGACTGCGAGAGGAGCCGAAAATAGCCGAACTCGGATTTCTTTATGTTGTCGGCGCTCGGCTCCTCTCGCAATCAGTGGAGGTGGGCGGGACTGCGAGAGGAGCCGAAAATAGCCGAAAATACACGCGGCTTTCGGAATATCGGCTCCGCTCGCTCCCCTAAAGAGAAAATCAGCAGGAGATCGGCGGGTATCGGCATATAACACGCACCCACGATTTTCCCCTGATTTTAAGGGGAAAAAGGTGCGTGTTATACGCCAATAAATACGGTAACTAAAAGTGTGTTGTTGAAGAAAACTTTTTTGCTAATGGTGATCATTGTCTGTAAAGACTGAATATGTGTCCTTTGAATGTGAAATATTTGGGGTTTGTCCTTGTTTTTCTATCTGAAAATATAGTTGTCTAGAGCATGCCTTTGGTCCCAAATGTTTGACTATACATGATCGTTATCTTTCCCATACTAGAAATGTAAGGTATGGACGTGCGATCTTGAATCAAGGTCAACTGGGCCAGCAGAGCTGGGGAATTGTCCCATTTGCTGGTAATGGTGCTGTGATTAGAAACCTAGGCATACAGGTAGTTATTGTTGAAAACACTCTAAAACAGCAATGCACCTTCATTTTCAGTAAAGCAGTGCCAAAAAAGATTGGAATGTGTTTATAGCAATCAGTATGCTTTTAGTCTACTTTAGCTGAACAATCTCTGCACATCATCCAAAAGCCTGAAAAATACAAATGTGCAAAAATGCGAACAAATATGTACCTAGTAAATCCTCTTTACTGGTATCCTGTACTGACCTTCTATCCAAGAGTGCTAAATCTAATGCCCCATACACACGGTCGGATATTATGATGGAAAAAGTCCGATCGGATTCTGGATCGTGTGTGGGCTCTAGCGGTCTTCTAGCAGGATCTCAAATTTTCCGACAACAAAATCCGATTGGACTTTTTCCGATCGTGTGTAGGGAATTCCGATGGACAAAATGCCACGCATGCTCAGATCAAATTACGAGACCAAAGCTATTGGCTACTAGCCTCTACGTAGTTCCGTAGTACGCAACGAACGTCACCGTGTTCAGAACGATCGGAACTTTGCCCGACCGTGTGTATGCAGCACCAGCTTCGGACAAAATCCATCGGAAAAAATCTGACAGATTTTGTGGTCGGAATTTCCGACTGTGTGTACGGGGGCTAAGGATGGTGCACAAAACAGGGAGGACGCTGTTACAATATGATTGATATTACTTGAGGATAACTCCCGATTCGTTTTTTTTAATTTGTTTTTTAGTTTTTCAAACAAATAAAAAAATAAAAAATGTATTCTATAAAGATCTGTTTTATTTCCCTATGAATGGTCATCAAACATTCATCTTGGAACTATTAGGCATCTAAAAAATAGAGGTAACTCTGCCAGAACCCATGTAATGGACACCATCGTCAGTCAACCAATGGATCAATGGGAAGTGTTACTGTAACTAGGGCTGGGGAAAAAATCGATTTAAATCTTGAATCGAGTTGAGAGGTCAAATCGATCCAAAATTTCAGCAAATCGATTTCTTCGATTTTTTTTTTCACCAGGACCAGCGCTGACACCGCACCGGTCCTGAGGTACTGCGGGCAGGAGTTTTTAGGCGAGGCTGCGGCTTTGGCATAGTCCGTGAGGCCAGACGCCGCGGGCTAGGCCGAAGCCGCGGCCTCGCCTAAAAACTCCTGCTCGCAGCTCCACAGGACCGGCGCAGTGTCCATCAAAAAAACTCGATTTGAATCGTGAATCGAGTTTTTCCTTCAAAGATCGCAGATTGTTTTTTAGGGAGAAAATCACCCAGCTCTAAGGCTGCTTTCACACTGGGGCGGTTTGCAGGCGTTATTTCGCTAAGAATAGCGCCTGCAAAACCGACCCGAAACAGCTGTTGCTGTTCCTTCAGTGTGAAAGCCCGAGGGCTTTCACACTGAAGCGGTGCGCTTGCAGGACGCTCAAAAATGTCCTGCAAGCCGCATCTTTGGCTCGCTATATGAGCGGTATATTTACCGCTCCTATAGCGCCCGGTCCCATTGAAAACAATGGGGGAGCGCGCTGAACCCGCCCGCAAAATGCCGCTGTAGCGGCGTTTTGCGGGCGGTATTGACCCTTTTTCGGCCGCTCGCGGGGGGTAAAACCACCCCGCTAGCGGCCGAAATGCGCCGCTAAAACGCCGGTAAAGCAGCGCTAAATATAGCGCCGCTTTACCGCCAGCGCCCCCACCGCTCCAGTGTGAAAGCAGCCTAACTGTAACTCAAGAAAGCGATGTGGGCCCTTTAAAAATGAACCTCCCACAATACAGGCCAATTGAAAGAAGAGTTAGGACCTAGCCTGCATTAAGTGACAGCAGTGCAAGCCTCCATTCACACCTGGGCGTTCTGGACCTTGGTACGAAATCGCCGTGATTCTGCTGGTGATTCCAGAATCGTGGCAAAACGCGGAACGCATTTGCGATGCCATAATTTCCTAATGGCACCCCAAAACACAGCAAAAATGTGCAACCACAAACGCAATCTGTGCCAAGATTTGGTACATGAGCTTCTTTTTGAGTGTTTTTAGAGCGGAGGGAGGCCCATTTAAATGAATGTCCCCGTCCAAATATGCTCACGTAAAAAACAAAAAAAGAAGCTAAAAAAAACAGTGCCGCTGCAGATCGCTAAGGTGTGAATGGAGCCTAAAGTAAGGAAACAGTGTATCCTTTTTTTTTTTTTTTTACTTAAATGAAAACTATAAGTATGAAAAGATTTATGCCCCGTACACACGGTCGGATATTCCGATGGAAAAAGTCCGATCAGATTATGTTGTCGGAAAATCCGATCGTGTGTGGGCTCTAGGAGGCTTTTTCCAACGGCATTTTTTAAAATTTGAGAGCAGGATCTAAAGTTTTCCGACAACAAAATCCGATCGTGCTTAGCTGAAAAAGCCCCTCCTTCCCTCCTCCAGATGAAAGAATAAAAATACCCATGAAGACTCCTTTGATGTATGGCATAATATTGGTCTAGGCCAGAAACCAGGAAGAAACTGAAGAAATGTAAGAAAAAAAAAAAAGGTTAACGCAAATAAATGTAATATCCCTATTTGTTATTACTAATACCATAGGGTTAAAAATAGTTAATGCTGATTGAGAAAGTTTAGTTCTGCTTTAAAGGGATGCTGCATTATATATGTAATATCAAACATGTACAAATAACGACTTTTGGAGGAGGACACAGTAACGATTTCTAGGTAATGTTTCCTTTCAAATAACACTTTAAAAAATGCACCAGTTAATTAAAACAGGATCCTGTGCCTATGCTTGCTAGAAAGCCAGAAAGGTCAGAAAGCACCACTCTTGTGAATAGTAATATCAGATGTGTTCATTTGCCATTTAGCAATGCTACCAGATATTTTAATTAGCAAGGCACTCATCCATACAGGTACGACCTTAGTCTCTCCCAAGAGTCCCCTTTCCTACAAAAAAAGGATGAGCTCTATGAAAAAAAAAAAAAAAAAACATATACTGCTGAGCCTCATTCCTGGACAAGCATAATATCAAAATAATTTCATGAAAGATATTATGTAATTCTGTGTATAAGGATAACTGCAATGTCCCAAAACTGATACTTTGGCTCTGGATGGGTTCTGGTGGGCTGATTTTCTTACCTTTGTTACATCTACCATGGACTTCACTTGTGGTTCTTGTTAGAATCCATGGCGTTATGCCCAGCAGTAGCATGAGAATCCTATAATTTTTTTTGTTAACGATGGAATACAAATCCAACAAGGAGAGTGAAGGAGATCACTCTCCTACAAAATCCAACAAGGAGAGTGAAACCCCCTTGTAATCAATGGCATGGGTGGGTGTGACAGACTCACCTGGGACAGAGGCTTTTGGAGGGGACTGAATGCTGGCCACTTGCCTACCGATTATGGGCCCTGGTATTTGGGGGGAACGGTGCTCTTTGTGAGCTGTGTGCCTGGGGACCCTTGAGGTGGTGTTACTTTGGATTCAGGTCCATGTCCCCGAGGACACACAGACTCTGGGAACCCTTTATGTGCCATATTAGAAATAGTGACTGAGAAAATATATCTTGGATTACTTAAAATGGAACAGTAATATTTCTCCACAATATCTCCCAGGATATATGTAAAGACTATTTTTGGTTTGTTTGATTCTGAACTCAACATGTTAGTTGAGAGAGCTGATCACATTGGCCTCTGTACAATGTAGGAGACGGGCCGACTCCTGCTGGAGCTCCTGCTATTGTGTGAAGGTGTCCTGTGTTATACTTATGATAATGTATAATCTACTGTGTGAAGCTCTGTGACAACAAGTCTGATCTGTAGTGAAATCCTGATTAATCATAACAATGCTCAGGAGAGCATGGAGTCACATCGGCTGCTTTAAGGGATTAGTTAATTAGCTCATGTTAATTCTGTTTCTGGTTACAGTTGTATTGTCAGAGTAATATGAGCAAGAGGTAGGAACCTCCTCCTCTTTAACGGAATATAAGAATTGTATTTTGGTTCTAATAAAACAGTCCATGTTCAGCAACTAAACAAGTATCATCTTGTTTTGTGCTTGTGAGCGGTTGGAATATCTGATATCTATATTCAGACTGGGAAGAAGTGGTATATGACGAAAGCACTCAAGTGGAGTGTGGGGTGTTTTGTTACAGTGGGTATGTGGGAAAACCCAACTGTAGTGAATATCAACAAAAAATATTTGGCTTGGTTAATGAATGAAGAGCAGTACTGTGGAAGTTGTGCCCAAAAAAGGCAAGCAAAGGTCAATACTAGTCACCAGTATTTGCTGTGATCTCCCTGCAGCTGATCTTTTCCCCATTACTGACTACCATTTCTTGTTGCACATTGGGGTTGATTTACTAATATTGTAGAGTGCAAAATCGGGTGCAGCTGTGCATGTTAGCCAATCAGCTTCTAACTTCAGCTTATTCAATTAACTACTTCTGCCCCGGAAGATTTTACCCCCTTACTGACCAGAGCACTTTTTGCAATTCGGCACTGCGTCGCTTTAACTGAGAAGTGGGCGGTCGTGCGACGTTGCACCCAAACAAAATTGACATCCTTTTTTTCCCACAAATAGAGCTTTCTTTTGGTGGTATTTGATCACCTCTGTGGTTTTTATTTTTTGCGCTATAAACAAAAAAAAGAGCGACAATTTTGAAAAAAAAAAAGCTATACTTTTTGCTATAATAGGTATCCCCCAAAACTATATAAAACATTTTTTTTTCCTCAGTTTAGGTGGATATTTATTCTTCTACAGTACATATTTTTGGTAAAAAAAAATAAGAAATAAGCGTATATTGATTGGTTGGTGCAAAAGTTATAGCGTCTACAAAATAGGGGAGAGATTTATGGCATTTTTATTATTATTATTTTTTTTAGTAGTAATGGTGGTGATCTGCGATTTTTATTGGGACTGTGACATTATGGCGGACACATCGGACACTCTTGACACTATTTTGGGACCATTGTCATTTATACAGCGATCAGTGCTATAAAAATTGGTTACTGTGTAAATTACATTGGTAGGGAAGGGGTTAAACACTAGGGGCGATCAAGGGGTTAAGTGTGTCCTAGGGAGTGATTCTAACTGTGGGGGGGATGGGTTTCCACTCACATGACAGTGATCACAGCTCCAGATGACAGGGAGCAGTGATCTCTGTCATGTCACAAGGTAGAATGGGGTTCTGTGGCTCTGTGACACGATCGCCGAGACACCGGCGGACATCGAGTCTGCGGGTCCCGTGGGCACAGTCACGCTGTGTGCAGAGGGCCCCCGCGCGCCCACGCTAGCCCTGTCAGTTAAAGGGGACATACAGGTACGCCCATTTGCCCACCGCTGCCATTGTGCCGTATATCGGCGTGCATCGGTCGGCAAGTGGTTAAAGGGTAACTCCACTTTCGTGGGGGGGGGAAGAAGCAAATAAAGAAAAAATAACATAGCGCATACAATTGCGACACAAGTCATATTATAATTGAATGTTATTAAAAATGACCGTTCCTTTTCAATCTGCAGCCACTGTAATTTTCTGAGAATCCAATGCAATATGGCTACTTGGAGTTGTTCTGTACACAGAGTGTGTACAGACCACTCCCCAGAAACATAATTTACTGCTTGTGTGATTAGCTCACCAATTTCCCCAGAAGTCTGCCTAAGATACAAGTCAGATTTCAGGCATCCCCTGCAACAAAAATTTCATTTTTGGTGGGACACTCCCAGTATGAACATGTCTAAAGGGATGCAGGCCGAGCAGATTTTCTCATTAGTGCCCTGCAGGTGCACACCTGATAGATAATTATGAAACCAGTCCCATTAGACCCACTCGGTACAGAGGCTCAGAGGAACATACAGGGATTACTTCAGAATAACAAAGGGTAGGAATCTGCAACAAAGGTTGTTATAATCCTTGAAATGTACTTAGATCCCCCAGAGGGGAATGTTTTCTTTTCTCAACTAAAGT
This sequence comes from Lithobates sylvaticus, assembly GCA_028564925.1. NCBI lineage: Eukaryota > Metazoa > Chordata > Amphibia > Anura > Ranidae > Lithobates > Lithobates sylvaticus. The sequence goes on from JAQSEC010004686.1 coordinate 8,875, forward strand.
GGAGTTACTCTTTATGCTTTCACAATAAAACCTGGAAGCTGATTGGTTTATATACAGAGTTGCATCAGATTTTGCACATTCCGGTTTTAGTAAATCAACCCCATTGCATCTCTGTTTGGAGGAGACCATCTTGATAGAGGGGGGGATTGCTGCCTCATGTCAGGGACGGGTTCCCTCTCATAAGCTGCACACTACACAGAGGAGATATTGATTGGTGGTCAAGTGACTGCATATAAAAACATGAAAAATGGGTAGTTACTGTGCTATTTATGCTAACATGTTATGGGAGCATTTTGGAGGTAGCATTTCACCTTTTTGCTCCCACTGACATATGCCATACACCTGCAGCAGTGGATGTTTTAAACACAAAATCAACAAAAAGTGGTGCAAGCAGCATGATTGCATAACTATTCTGAACATAAAAATGAAGCAGATGCTGCTCCTAATTCACAATGGGGTGCAAGCCCCTTTGTTAATTAGGAGCTATCAGCTCTCTGTTCTCTGGCTTTGACAGATACAGCACACAGCAGAGAACAGAGAGCTGGAGCAGCATCCTCTGATTTCTCCATCAACCCCCTCCCAATGCTCAGTTCAGGATGGTTGTTAACCCTGCAGGCTCTGCTCGTGTAGTTTAATCACTGCACAGAGAGAGAGAGGGATGTAAGCTGTCTGCTGACAACTCACATTCCGTTGCAGCTTTCTATACGGAAAACTGCCACATTTCCTCTGGTAATTAGGGACAGACCTGCCCTAATTCCTAAAACAGATCTATCTGCTCTCTTAATGTGGCACACACCATTTCTGACAGTTTCACTTGTTTTCCACACTATTCTTAGCTGCTCTGCTGGAAAAAAAATATTGTGCAGTATCTCAAAATAAAATTTACACACGAGAAGTCCCTCCCTTTCCCTGCCTGTGCTGCTCAGAGGGAACTTAATATATTTTAAATAAAAGAGAGGGTCTTAAAGAAAACAGCTGCTGCTGTGCTTTCAAACCATAATGTTCTGAGACTCCTGTGTTAAAAACAAATGTTATATACAAGGTCAAGACTTAAGAACTCTAGAAGACTTAAGAACTATGAACTTGTTCCTTTTTTTTTTTTTAGTTTGTCTGTTTGTCTATGACTTTTATATAAAATTGGCATTGATAGCTAACATTTTGGCATATTTCATCTATGCAATTTCTTTTTTCTCAGTTGTTGATGCACAAGAGGGAATGTGGTAATATAAAATTTGGTTGGCCTTTATATATGTAGCGCAGGAGTTTTTGCTACCTAAGTTGCTATGTAAATATGTGATGTTCTTTGAATAAAAGTTTGGCTCCCTCTAGCGTCCATTCTATTTAATGTTATTAAGACTTTTGTTTGGTTCCATTAAGCCATGAAAGAAAGCATTGTGGGAGATGTAGCAAAGGAGGAAGTGACTCATATGTTAAAACTCAGTCAGCAAACTACAGACCCAAAATGCCCACTTGCCTACCCACAAGGCCAAGTCACAGAATTGCCTACTGGGTAAGGAAATAAAAGACATGCAAGAGAAGAGCCTTGCAAGCATCTGGACCTGTGTTGGTGAGCGGGCACTTGCCCAGATAAATACAGTGCACTGTTGCTATTTAAAGTGGATGTAAACCCAATGTCATCTTTTCTAAACTACTGCCATAGGGGTTATCTATAAGGATATACATGCCTCCTGCATGTATCTTTACCTGTCAAATGTCTCCC
>JAQSEC010003572.1:0-10602 GCA_028564925.1 Lithobates sylvaticus
GCCTTCAGTTGTACTCTGTCAGCGGTAGTCTTTCAAACTTTTCAAAATAAAGACTCATGCCAAAGGGCCAGTTCACACCAGAATTGCACAGGAACGCGGTACAACTTACATAGTCGGTAAGGTTGAAAAAAGACTCCAGTCCATCCAGTTCAACCTGTGGTGTATGTGTGTATGTGTGCTTATGTCAATAGTACATCATATATCCCTGTATGTTGTGATTGTTAAGGTGCCCATTTAATAGTTTTTTTTAAACTATCAACACTCCTCCTACTACTGCTTGTGGAAGAGAATTCCACATCCTTACCACTCTGACAGTAAAGAACCCTCTAAGCAGTTTAAGATTAAACATCTTCTCTTCCAATTTCAGTGAATGGCCACGTCTTTTTAAACTCCCTTTCACAGAAAAGTATTTTCCCTATGCTAGGGTCACAAGTACGGTATTTGTACATCGCTATCATATACCCTCTCAAGCATCTCCTCTCCAGAGAAAATAAGTTCAATGCTTGTAGTGTTTCCCCATAGCTGAGATCCTCCAGTCCCTTTATTAGCTTTGTTGCCCTTCTCTGCACTCTCTCCAGTTCCAGCACATCCCTTCTGAGGACTGGTGCCCAGAACTGGATGGCCTACTCCAGGTGCGGCCGGATCAGAGTCTTGTAGAGCTGGAGAATCCCCTTTTTAATGCATGCCAATATTCTGCAAGCTTTACTTGCAGCAGCTTGGCATTGCATGCCATTTCTGAGCCTGTCATCTACTGGGACCCCCAGGTCCTTTTCTATGTTAGACTCCCCCCTGGAAGTTCTCCCCCTAGCGAGTAATTTGCATTTGTATTTTTAGCACCCAAATGCATTAATTTCATTTTTCAACATTAAACCTAATTTGCTATGTAGTTGCCCACCCCAATATTTTATTTAGGGCTTCTTGTATTGTGTTTCCACCTCCCACGCAGAAGTTATTGCCCTGCTTAACTTTGAACTTTTTTTTTTTTTTTTTTTTATTTCATGCACATTAATGAAATTTTTTTTTTTTTTTTTTTGGGTGGAACTCCACTTTAAAGCAATCTACTGAGCTGGCCAGAACCACCTCTGGAGGGAGTCTGTTCTACATTTTCACAGCTCTTACTGTGAAGAAACCTTTTCATATTTGGAGATGAAATCTCTTTTTCTCTAGATGTAAAGAGTGTCCCCTTGTCCTCTGTGTTGACTGTACAGTAAATAACTCAACACCAAGTTCACTATATGGACCCCTTATATATGTATACATGGTGATCATATCCCCCCATAAAGCGGAGCTCCACCCAAAAATGGAACTTCCGCTTTAAGCACTCCTCGCCCCCTTACATGCCACATTTGGCATGTACCTTTTTGTGAGTGGGGGCTTCGTTAGGAGGGGGACTTCCTGTCCCACTTTCTCCTTCCACCCAGGGACCGCCAAGGCGACTCCTCCTTTTGCCTTAGGCGACCCCTCCCCCTAGGCGATCTCCTGGGACACGTGACAGGTCCCATGAGATCGCCTGTCCACTCCGGGAGCGCAGCGCAACTCGCCCGTCCATGAAGCCGGAGTGGCAATGGAGGCGCCGGTGGAGAGGAGGGGGAGAGGAGTGACACCCCATTCGGCCGCATCGCTGGACCGTGGAACAGGTAAGTGTCTGTTTATTAAAAGTCAGCAACTACACTTTTTGTAGCTGCTGACTTTTAATAAACATAAAAAGCCTGGAACTCTGCTTTAATCTCAAGAGTGAATAAATTCAGTTCCTCTAATCTTTCCTCATAGCTGAGCTCCTCCATGCCTCTTATCAGTTTGGTTGCCCTTATCTGCACTTTCTCCAGTTCCCCCGATATCCTTTTTGAGAACTGATGCCCAAAACTGATTTGTACAGGGGCAAAATGATATCTCTCTCTGGAGTCCATACCTCTATTAATACAAGAAAGGACTTTGCTTGCTTTGGAAACCGCAGCTTGGCATTGCATGCTATTATTGAGCTTATGATCTTCCAAAACCCCCAGATCCTTCTCCACCATTGATTCCCCCAGTTGTACTCCCCCTAGCATATATGATGCATGCATATTCTTAGCCCCCAAGTGCATAACTTTACATTTATCAACATTAAACCTCATCTGCCACATAATCACCCAATTAGACAGAGCATTGATGTCGGCTTGTAAATTGGAGACATCCTGTAAGGACGTTTTTCCACTGAATAGCTTGGTGTCATGTGCAAAGACGGAAATGTTACTTTTAATCCCAGACCCTATATAATTTATAAAGATATTAAAAAGTAAGGGTCCCAACACTGAACCTTGGGGTACACCACTGATAACCTTAGACCAGGCCTCGACAAACCCCGGTCGCCCGGGCGCAATTGCGCCTAGAATTGGGGTCCTGGCGCCTGGGGCGACACAGCTGCTGTACCCCGTCAACCTATTGACACCGACCCCCGCCGCGCGATTGCATCGGGCCGCGCCGCCCAGAAATTTAGGCCGCGGCTTTGCGGCCTTCTGAAATCCTTCTATGGCGCCATCTTGTGGTGGCCGTTGGTATTGCAACACCTATAACAATGCTAACGCAATTTTAACCACTGGGCACTTTTCAGCTTTCAGTGCTCTCACACTTTGAATGCCAATTTCTCAGTCATGCAACACTGTACCCAAATTATTTTTTTGTCCTTTTTTTCCACACAAATAGAGCTTTCTTTTGCTGGTATTTAATCACCGCTGGGTTTTTTATTTTTTGCGCTATAAATCAAAAAATACTGACAATTCGGTAAAAAAAAAAAAATTCTTTGTTTCTATTAAAATGTATTGGCAGAGTATTGCACAGTGCTGGCAGTGTAGCTGTCACTGACCAGCGCTGTGGGCACTACACATCCAGCCCACAGCGCTGGTCCCATCTCTCCCCCTCTCAGCTTCTCCCCTCTCATTGTACCGATCGATACAGAGAGGGGAGGGAGGAACCGGCGTCATGACGTGACGCCGGTTTGTGTACATGTAATCGCACCGTCATTTGACAGAGCGATCACGTGGTAAACGGCCGCTATCAGTGCCACCTGTCAGTCGTTGTCGTTAAAAAAAAAACCTGGCTCCTAACTTTTTTTAGCTGGCTCCTAGATTCCAAGCAAATTTGTCAAGCCCTGCCTTAGACCATTCAGAGTAAGAATCATTAACCACTACTCTCTGAATTCTGTCTTTTGGCCAGTTTTCTATCCATTTACAAACTGATATTTCCAAGCCTGTAGACTTTACCTTACACACGTGTCAAACGCCCTTGCAAAATCCAAGTAAACCACGACACAGCCACCCAAGGTTTTACTTACCTCCTCATAAATAGAAATCGGATTTGTTTGACAACTTCTGTCTTTCATGAATCCATGCTGTCTGTGGCTTAAAATATATATTTTCCAGCAAGAACTCTTCTATATGGTCTTTTATTAAACTCTCCAGTATCTTCCCAACTTTAGAAGTTAAACTAACAGGTCTATAGTTACTTGGTGAAGACCCTTTTTAAATATGGACACCACATTGGCCCTATGCCAATCCAGTGGTACTATTCCCGTCATTAAGGAGTCCCTAAAAATTAGATACAATGCCACCTAGCACCCTGGCATGTGGGGATGGATTTATAGTTGAGCCATTGCTTTTGACAGAAAAGTTAGGGGAAGGGACACATGGGGGAGAAAATATTATGAGCTCGGTTTTGGACATGTTGAGTTTGAGAAAGTGTGACATCCAGACTGATATGTTGGTCAGTAAATTAGTGATAGGTGAGGAGACAGATGGCATGAGCTGAGGGGTAGAGAGATAGATTTGGGTGTTGTCAGCACAGAAATTATATTGAAAGCCATTGGGGGCTATCAGCTGAATCAGGAAGGAGGTGTAGATTGCAAATAGGAGAGGTCCAAGAACAGAACCTTGGGGGACCCCGACAGAGAAAGGAAGAGGAGAGGAGGTTGTAGAATTGTAAGTGACTAAAAGGTGTGGTTGGATAGGTAGAATGAGAGCCAATGAAGAGTGGAGTCTTTTGAGGAGGAAGGAGTGGTCAGCTGTATCAAAGGCAGCAGAGAGGTCCAAGAGTATGAGTACAAAATAGTGTCCATTGGATTTTGCTGTTAGTAGGTCGTTTGTGAGTTTTAACCACTTCCCGACCGCCCCATGTAGATATACGTCTACAGAATGGCACGGGCAGGCAAAACCACGTACCTGTACGTGGCCCTTTAAATGCCTGCCCGTGGATCGCGCGCCGCCAGCGGCGCGCTCGCGACCGGTCGGGAGCTCCGTGACTCCGGCCGCGGGACCAGTGGACCCGATCGCCGCTGGTGTCCTGCGATAGGGTTACGGAGCTGAAGAACGGGTTTTGTGTAAACAAACCTCTCCCCGCGCTTCCTACGCTGCCTGTCATTGACTGGCTGTTCCCGGTCATCGGGAAAGCCAATCAATGACGTCAGACGTCAGCCCCGCCCCCTAATGTAAAAAAACACACACATGTCAGAGCCCATAACCCCTCCCCTCCCCCTAGTGGTTAACTCTTTCACTACAACTGTCATTTATACAGGAATCCATGCATTTAAATAGCATTGATTGCTGTATAAATGACAATGGTCCCAAAAATGTCCGATGTGTCCGCCGTAATGTCGCAGTCACAATAAAAATCGCTGATCGCCGCCATTACTAGTAAAAAAAAAAAAATATTAATAAAAATGCTATAAAACTATCCCCTATTTTGTAAACGCTATAACTTTTGCGCAAACCAATCAATAATCGCTAATTGCGATTTTTTTTTTTTACCAAAAATATGTAGAAGAATACGTATCGGCCTAAACTGAGGAAAAAAAATGTTTTTTTATATATTTTTTGGGGATATTTATTATAGCAAAAAGCAAAAAATATTGCATTTTTTTCAAAATTGTCGCTCTATTTTTGTTTATAGCGCAAAAAATAAAACCGCAGGGGTGATCAAATACCACCAAAAGAAAGCTCTATTTGTGGGAAAAAAAGGATGCCATTTTTTTTTTTTTTTTATTTTGTTTTGGAGCCACGTCGCACGACCGCGCAATTGTCAGTTAAAGCGACGCAGTGCCGAATCGCAAAAAGGGGCCTGGTCCTTTGGCTGCCAATTGGTCCGGGGCTGAAGTGGTTAAACGAGCAGTTTCTATGCAGTGTTGAGGGTGAAATCCAGACTGAAGGGGATCAAGAAGGTTAATGTGGATTTCGGGGGCGCACCCCCTTCCTCAGAGCTGAACTCTAGTTCAGCTCTGAGGAAGGTGTTGTGCCCCCGAAATGCATCTGCTTGGCTATACAGCGGGATACAATTGGATCACACATACCTTTCACTATATGGCATCTTGTGGTCTATGGGTTTTTACCAGTTGCACTTTTGTAAGTATCCCATTTTTTTCCATTTTATTTGCCCAAATAAATGTTGTTGCGGTAATGCACTAGGTGCTTGTGCCTTCCTGTCTTCTTGTTTTTGTAGTTACACATGATGAATGTATTTAGACAAGATTAGCTTATTCTAGAGTTTAGCTTTAATTATACGGGGGGCTGTAAAGGACCCATCTTATCCACAGCTCAGCAGATTATCCCTTTTCCCATCGTACCCCTTACATGGACTTCATGAACCTAAATGACTCACATAACCGTACTTTTTTGCTTTTGTCAGGGGACATCAAACATTTGTTGGTATGGATCAAAGAAAATTTGCTGAAGGAGCGTCCTGAGCTGTTTATTCAAGGAGATACAGTGTAAGTATTGTGTATTATTATGAGTGAGCTTTCTGGGTGCGAGGATGCCTTTCAATGAGTGTAAGGCTGTACCAACACTAGTGCACTGGTATCTGATACCAGCGGGGACTGGTATATCAATCACTGCATTAACAAAATGTGCTATTTATTAGCTGAATTATACTATCAGTACCATAAAAGGCTGTAATTATTCCTGAAAATAACACAGAACACAAGTATTTGCCACACAAATATATATTGTATAGGATCATTTTTATTTTCATAATCTGATGTTTAGTATCTTCAGTGATAAAAGTCCAAACCAAGACGTGTCCTTTCTCCATTTTGAAATGTGATGGGTGTGTTTCTGTTCTTTTAGGAGGCCGGGGATTCTGGTTCTGGTTAATGATGCAGACTGGGAACTGATGGTAAGCAAATAAATACGTAAGTCTCTTATTTTCATGCACGGGTAAACTCTTAAAGTGGTTGTAAAGTCAAAAAATGCACTTTTACCTACAGGTAAGCCTATAATGAGGCTTACCTGTAGGTAAAAAAAATATCTCCTAAACCTGTACGGTTTAGGAGATATTCCCCATGCAATGCGCCGCTGACTGCAGCGGCGCATGCACACGGGGGATTCTCCGCTGAAAGGCCGGCAGAATCCGAACCTTGCCGAGAAGAAGTCTCCCGTGCGCATGCGCAGGAGTGACGACGCAGGAGTGACGACATCGCGGCTCGACAGTCGCGATACCCGGAAGACACGCCAAGGCAACATGTCAGCGACCTCGGCGTGGACCAGGTGAGTTACCGATGCCTCGTTCTAAGGTAAGTATTTCATAATGAGCTAGTATGCGGTGCATACTAGCTCATTATGTCTTTTCCCTTACAGCTGTTTAAAAAAAAAAAAAAAAAAAAGTGTCAGCGGGTTTACAACCGCTTTAATGAACACAAATGACAGTAGGCCCATTCAATAAAATAGTTTAAAGAGCAAATGCAGTAGCTATAGTGATCAATAGTATATCTTGTACTATTTCCTTTTCCAAAGTAAAACTGGCCATGGACTAGAATGTTTGACTAGTAATCAAACATTTGTATGAAAATCTTCATAAGTACCTTTTGATGACTTGACAAACGTCTTTCAAACGTACTTCAAAATTTCATTTGTTTTTAACGTTTTTATTTTTTTTCACAAACAAAAACCAAATTCACTGTTAGAAATTTTCATATTACTCCTTTGAATTTTTCGTCTTTTTGGTCAAAAATTTATGTTGACTTGACCCCACTATCGATTCCAGAATCTAATTTTTTTTCCTGAAAACCTTTCTAACTAAATTATTTGAATGTATGACCAGCTTATATAGCTAGTCTCGGGTGGCTAGATTTCTTTTAATCACTAAGCAGGCTATAGGAGAGAAAAGCAGTAGATTCCTCCATTGATGCTAAACAGTGGAAGGAGGAATCTTCACTGATGGCTGTTGTATTTAAGCTTCCACAATACCCGCAGCTGATTGAATACCTGAACAGTGACTACATCTGATTTTCTCTCGATCTCTTTCTTTCAATCTTTCTCTTTTGATAGAAACACACACAGATCCATAGCTTCACTCAAAACCGGCCTCTCTTGAACATAAACAACCTGGTTGCTGGCCATCACAGTCCGTCTACACTCTTAAAGGAGTTATAAAGGCAGAAGGTTTTTTTATCCTAATGCATTCTATGCATTGAAGGGGTTGTAAACCCTTGTGTTTTTTCACCTTAATGAATGAGCCCATTCGTTCCCACATTGGAGACGCCCTCTACCTATCTGCCCGGGGTTCTCGGCTCTTGATTGGATAGATTGATAGCAGTGCAGCCATTGGCTCCCGCTGCTGTCAATCAAACCCAATGACACGGGTGGCGGGGCCGAGTCCGGCATTCTGTGTCTGTGGACGCAAATGCAGGACTCGGGAGCGCTCCCGCAAGGTAACCCCCTAGGATAGAGCTTCTCCTAGGGGGTTTACCAATTCGGGGAGGAGCCGCGAGTGCCATTGGGGGACCCCAGAAGTCGAGAATCGTGGCCACTCTGTGCAAAGAGAACTGCACAGTGGAGGTAAGTATGATATGTTTGTTATTTAAAAAACAAAAAAGGGTTTACAACCCCTTTAAGATAAAAAGCCTTCTGTGTGCAAAAGCCCCCCTAATACTTACCCAAGCCCTATCTCTATCCAGCGATGTCCACAAGTCCCTTGGCTGTCCATGACTCTCCCTCCTGGTTGGCTGAGACACAGCAGTAGCGCCATTGGCTCTTGCTGCTGTCAATCAAAGTCAATCAAAGTCAGTTAGCCAGTCAGGAGAGAGGGGGCGGGGCCGAACCGCAGTTCCTTGTCTGAATTGACACACGGACCTGCAGCTTGGATCAATTCACTGATTAATAAAAAAAAATGAATAAAAAAAATACCGTAACAAGAGCTAATTGGAGTGTGGCTGATACTTTTTTCCTATTTTCCATTAAAGTGATTGTAAAGTCTCTCTCTCTCTCTCTCTCTCTCTCTCTCTCTCTCTCTCTCTCTCCTCTCTCTCTCTCTCTCTCTCTCTCTCTCTCTCTCTCACACACTCACACTCACACACACACACACACACACACACACACACACTCTCTCTCTCACTCTCTCACGCTCATACTCTCACACTCTCTTCTCTCTCTTTCTATCTCTCTCACGCTCTCTCTTTCTATCTCTCTCACGCTCTCTCTTTCTATCTCTCTCACGCTCTCTCTTTCTATCTCTCTCACGCTCTCTCTTTCTATCTCTCTCACGCTCTCTCTTTCTATCTCTCTCACGCTCGCTCTTTCTATCTCTCGCACGCTCTCTCTTTCTATCTCTCGCACGCTCTCTCTCTCTAGCACGCTCTCTCACGCTCATACTCTCATACTTTCACACTCTCTTCTCTCTCTCTCACAAACTCTCCTTTCTCTCTCTCTCTCTCTCTCACACTCTCTTTTTCTCTCTCTCTCTCTCTCTCTCACACACACACTCACTCTCTCACACACACTCCTTTCTCTCTCTCTCTCTCTCTCTCACACACACACACACACACTCTATCTCATTTGTTACCCCTCTCTCTATTCTTATCTCAGTCTTGCATGCACGCTCTCTCTCTTTCAAACTCTCTCTCGATCGCTTTCATTTCGATCTCTCATTTTTGAGCTCCCTCTCTTTTCGATCCTCTTCTCTCTTTTTATCTCAGTCTCGCACACTCTCTCTCTCTCTCAAACTTTCTCCAACTCTCTCGCACTTTCGATCTCTCATTTTTTTTATCTCCTCTCTTTCGATCTCCCTCTCTCTAGACTTTATCTCAGTTTTGCTCTTTTTTAATCTCACTTTCTCGCACTTTCGATCTCTCATTTTTTACCCCTCTCTTTCTCTCTCGCACTTTCACCCTTTCATTTTTGACCTCTCCCTCTCTTTCATTCTTCCTCTCCCTCTTTATTTCTGTCTTACTCTTTCCCTCTCTCTCATTCAATCTCTCTCCCTCTGTGTCTCCCCTGCAGAAGTATAGTCATGCACCCTTTCCTGTTAAAAGTGACCAGACTGGTAATAACAGCGGTTGTATTAATGGAAGAATTTCAAGCTGAAAGTTGATGTGATCACTGTCACCTGATCATCTTATGGAAAAACCTTTGTGTAAATACTTCTTGTAAAAAAATCTGGATGACATCTTCTTTAATATGAAAAGCCATGAGAATCACACTGTCCCATAGAAGCACGTTCTCCCTGGGCAATTTTAGCCTTTTGCTGGTAATAAAATAAAAATAGCTCAAGACACTTATTTGTTTAACTTTAACTAAATATAATTCTAGCAAAAAAACGATTTTCCTTTATTCGTATTTATGAACTAGAAAATATTTCCATATTCCTATGCAGCCTTGCAAGAGGCGGGCCAGTACAAGCCTCAGCACACGCTCCTTCCTATGGTTTACAGTGTATGTCAAGGGCAGGAAGGCCTCCCATTGACTTTACATTGTGAGCCACATAGGAAGACAACACAATGAGGCTTTCACTCCCCCTGCTCGTGAAAACAACCCACATTAACAAAATCATTGTTGTGTAGGCCTGTAAAGCCCCTTTCATGCATTTGCTTCATTTGTGATGTTTTGCATAGTTTCTGCAAGACAAAGGGAATCTGTCCACATGGACTATTGGAGCTGCTTGCTTTGTTGCTGCAGGTTTCGGGGCTACCTCAGGCCCAGGACAAGGATTTGTCAAGACACACAATATATGCGCATGCATGTTCCAGGTAGTAAAGCAAGGGTATAGATAAGCAGCCCAGAGCACACATAGTCAAAAACAAATGGCAGCAACTATCATTTGAATTTGATCTTAAAGTAAAACATTTCTCATCCATAATAAAGCAAAAGTTATATTGTAGGACAGGCCAGTCTTTTGACTTTCTCAGCAAAAATTAAGATTTGCATGTCGCAGAGCCCCTAGATTTTGGGGGCAACTGGGCTATGGTAACAATAATAAAAGGTACGTGGTGGCAGATGGGGACACTTGTATCACATTCAGGCTGTCAATTAGCTACATTAAAGGGAGAAAACTATGAATCTGAAGTTCAAGTGTATATCATGTGCTACCCTTCATTGTTTTTTTCACTTTTGTAAACTCCTTAAAGGGATGTTCCAATTTAGAGCAAATGAAAAGTGGACTCCTTCTACAGACCATTTATGGTGAAGAACATTTGCTAGTTCTCATATACAAAGTCAGATGAGAGATCCAAACATTACAAAACATTTAATAGCAGTATTGGTTCACAAACAGCGACACAGAACCTCCAGCGCGTTTTGGGGGCTTAGAGATGTTTTTCTTCAGAGCTTTAACATAAGTGGTAATCAAATTAACTTCTGGGTT
>JAQSEC010000437.1:0-10579 GCA_028564925.1 Lithobates sylvaticus
GTGTCCGGCGCCCTGTGATTGGGCGTATGGGGGGGTCATGTGAGGCGTAGGGCTGGCCTGTCCGTGATCGCGGTTGCGCCTGAAGTCCCACCTCCACACATGACCCCCATACGCCCAATCACAGTGTGCCGGACACTGAACATGGAGGCCAGAGCGCGGGGGAGACGAGCAAAATTGTGAGCCACCGCGGCCGCTGTGTTCTCCTCCTTCTTTCCTCCACAGATGTAGGCCAGGACAATAAGGTAAGTGAGACTCTCTCGTGAGAGTCGTGTTGCTGGCCGGGGGGGGGGAGAGAGAGAAGGAAGCAAGGAATACTGTAGACAGGACCATAGTATAGTGGACAGTGCAGTGGTCAGTGTAGTGTACAGTATAGTGTACAGTGGTCAGTGTAGTGGACAGTATAGTATAGTGGACAGTATAGTGCAGCGGCGGTTCGGAGGTGCTGCCCATTGATTTTAATGGGCAGGGGCGCTTTAGGAGTGGTGTATTCACCGCTCCTACAGCGCCTTAAAGATTTAATTTTAATTTTAGTTATCATGATATAAAATAATGAATGTGGGGGCCTTTTGGTGGGCGTGATTTATTTTTTATTTTTGGGGGGGTAGCATTTCATTCTTGGCCCCAGGCAGCACCATGTCTTGGGCCTGCACTGCTTCCCTGGTTTGAGTAAATGCATCAATATCCCTATTTAGATGCATTTTAGGCTGTACCCCAGGTCTTCTGAACACTCTTGCACTTTGAACTTCCAGGTGCAGTGTTTATAAACATCAACTCTAAGGCCCATCATAGGCCACCCACAGTTTGAACCGGGCTTACACGACAAGAAGTTCCTTGACCTTCAAATAGCAGGACTATATCAAGCATCCCACTTCAGCACCTTGGGGAGGTGGAGGACGTACACGGAATTGTCAGACCCCAACGGCCCATACAAACTAGACTTCATGAGAGCCTTACAACTCAGCCACTTCCTCAGCGGCCTCCCGCCCCCCCCCAACATATCACAACAACCCCCCACAACCCTGGAGGAGCTATGCACAGAGACTGGGGCGCTCCCACATACGCTCTCCCTGACGTACACCATCCTAAACGAACCACCGAGGGACTACCAACCCCAATCCCTCATCAAATGGGAAAGGGACCTAAACTGCCATTTCGATGACCATAAAAAACAACACATAATCAAGTTTACCCACCAATCCTCCCTATGCACCAAAACCCAAGAAACAAACTACAAGATCCTTACACGCTGGTACAGGACCGCTGCCCTGCTACACAAACTTTTCCCAACAACCTCAGACCGATGCTGGCGGTGTCAGACAGAGGAGGGCACCCTCCTACACATGTTCTGGTCATGCCCCCGACTACAGACTTTCTGGGGAGAAGTCCGACGTATCACCCAAACATTCACAGACCGGACGGTGCCTGACGAACCGGCCTACTTTCTTCTGCACGCGACAGAAGTACCGGCACGGGTGTACAAAAAATCGGTGATCCGACATCTCTTAGACGCAGCCAAAGCCTGCATCCCGCTAAACTGGAAGTCCCCACACCCACTGACTGTGGCCCAATGGCTACGGAAAGTAGACGAGATTAGCCGGATGGAGGACCTGATCCTCACTAATCAACACAGACAGGAAACATATTCCAAGACGTGGCAGCTATGGAATATTTTTAGATACTCAGATGAGGGACAAAACCTCAGAGGGTCTGACTAATAGCCTGCCCAATCGACTCATCCAACCCCGATGCTACCCAGGCTACAGACTCCATATGCCCCGAAGAGGAGCGACACTGCCCAGATGGGATAAACACCCGGTTATAAGTACACCTCAGCTACCACCCCCCCCCGTTAACCCCTATGTCCACACCCCTTACTCTTCTCTTTCTGTCCTCCCGGGCGTTGCCCGGACTCTGCACTCACTACGGTGCTTTTCCGCACTCTCTTTTCTTACCTTATAAAAAAAAGGGAAACTAGAAGGGAGGCTGAACCCACAAGACCAGTGGAATTCAAAACTCCCATCTCCTGGACACACCAAATCACATCTAACACAGGTCTCAAAAAGAATGTAAACCCACGAAGTACCCCACACACCAAAACTTTTTATTTATTTATTATTTTTTTTTTATGTATTGTGTGGGCGGGAATCACACCTGTATAGTTTGTCTTTGAATGTAACACTGTTTAAGCATTATTTCTGTTGTTGAGGTCCTTGTGGACCAGTCTTCCTGTCTTAAATAAAAAAAAAAAAAAAAAAAACATCAACTCTAGAGGGTTCTATATTGAATGCAGATATTCGTAATAATGGTCACTGTACAAAACTTACAACACAACTAATATGAAGATTAAAGGTCAGTTCAGTGCTCAGCAAATTAACTATGAGCATTAACATCTGCTTCCGACATCGTTTTATGTTTTTGTAACGTCACTATTTAATATTGTTCTTACAATTGCTCCAAGCAGAAAGTGAGATGCTCAGACACTTATTAGTATGAATATGAAGATTTAGGCATTGTTATTTATTAGACCACATTGTTTTAATAAAGGACTGCTATCCCATGTTTGTGTGGTTTTAGTTTCTTCGGAGGAAATACAGGTAGTAAGGGGTAGATATGGCCTAGTGGTAGAGGGCTGCCTCTGAAATACCCTCATCATGGTTTCCTATTTACTGGTCACTTTACAAGTTTTAAAAACCAAACGTTGCCATTTTTTAGACAAAAACAATAAGCTGACTGTTCTTTTATAACTGTTAGATAATACGATTTCCCCTTAAACCTTAATCGAATCTCTGTTAGTTAGATATCACTATAATCTTCCGTACACCAAGTATCTCATCTGAATTTGGCCTGAAAAAAGAACAGTAAAAATCGAATCTAATGATTAAAAATGACCGCAATCTGATTAACCACAAGTTTGAAAAGCGCTTCAAAAAGTAAAAGTGGGGGGCAGAACTTGCCGAGGACCATGATGGCCGCATGAGAACCGAGCTCTCGTCTCATCAGGGATACAGCGGCACATAGCAACCCACACGGCTACGATCTAGACACCCCGCATCAGAGACGACACCCCACGGAAGCCGGCCGACATGACAAACAAGAGGAAGGGGCAGCAGAGGCTGACAGCCTATTTCACACTGGGGCAAAAGCAAGATGGTGATTCGCCAAATGTTAATACTAACTTTATTTGGCGGTCCAACCCGAGGCTTTTCCAGGCTGATCCCTCCAAAAATGCCCTACAGAAAGACCTAACTGATTTTTTTTCTCCCTCAATGTTAATTCTGTGTCAGATCCTCTGGTTATATGGAACACCCATAAGGCATATATGAGAGGGGTTTTAATAAATTTGGGAGCAAGGGCTAAGAGACAGAGGAGACAGCATATACAAGATATCATCTCTAAAATCCACAATCTAGAAGCCCAAAACCAAAATAAACTCTTCCCCGTTGGTTTCAGAACAATTAATGCAACTTAGGTATAAATTACGCCTAACTCTACCGGATAACTTTGAAAAAGCCTCTAAACGTCATAAAAAATATGCCAAAACCAGTGATTCCCTTCCCAACAATAAGTCACAGGGCCTGATGGCTTTACGAGGAATTCTATAAAACATTTAAATCGGTACTAGCCCCACACTTAGCAGAAATTTATAACAATGCTGTCTCCTCGTCCTCTTTCCCACTGGAAATGCAAAAAGCATTGATAGTGGCATTACCGAAACCGGGGAAGGACACCAACATACCGCCAAACCGCAGATGCCACGAGACGGCTAATCAATGTCATACATTTGGCTAACAAAACGAGAACGCCTTCTTTGCTCCTAGCTTTGGATGCAGAGAAGGCATTCGATAGAATTCACTGGGAGTACCTGGCAAAAGTGCTGGCCAAGTTTGGGTTTGAGGGTCGAATACACTCGGCCATCATGGCACTTTATACAACCCCATCGGCTCAGGAATGTTTTCCACGACATTTAACATAACTAAACGGGACCCATCAAGGGTGCCCACTCTCCCCACTCATCTTTAACTTGCTAATGGAGCCTCTGGCCCCAGATAAGTGGATTCAGGACCAAAAAAACAACACACACCATCAGTCTCTTCGCAGACGATATCATTCTAATGCTCAGTAACATTGATTCTTCCATGGCTTTGGTTCACCAAGCTTTACAACTATTTACCTCAGTGTCTTACTATAAGGTTAATGAGACCAAATCGTATATTCTAGGCTTAGGAATCCCCAACCAAACCAAACAAGATCTAAGCAATAAGTTTCCATATACATGGAAAGAGAAAGGTATATCTTATTTAGGTATAACACTCACCTCTAATATATCGAAACTGGTTAAAGAAAACTACACACCACTCTTAATGTCACTTCACACCAAATTAGAAAAATTAGCAAAATTCTAATTATCTTGGTCGGGTAGACTGGCTGCTTTTAAAATGCAAATCCTTCCACAATTAATATACATATTTAGAACATTGCCTATCCCTAACTCCTTTTTCTCTTCAGTACAATCTACCATCAACAAATTCTTATGGGTGGGGAAAAAGGCCCGCTGTGCATTCAGTAGAATTATAAAACACAGAAATGCGGGAGGAGTAGGCCACACGCATATAAAAGACTATTACACAGACTCTATTCTAGCTCAATTAAAGGGATGGTTCAACACTCCTCCGACTAACTTATGGGCGACTCTTGAACAACAGCAAATTCCAGGTGGGAATCTTTACGATTTCCTGATGTCTAGCCCTTTTCTTCCACGCCGATCCCTTCCCACGGGACCCACTATACAAGCATCTATAGATGCGTGGCGGATCCTCACATCACATGTATCCCCCTCAGCTCAAACATACTCCATTAAAATTCCCATTGTCAGCTCTCTCTCTCTCCTTATTCCAGGTATTTCCCTCGCTAATTGGAAGTCCAGCAGAGAGTTGGAATTGGAGGACCTGTTTGTGGGACCTGCTCTCAAAACATTTAGAACTCTCCAATTGGAATTCTCTATTCCTTCATCGGAATATTACAGATACCTTCAAATTTCACACTTACTCAAGCAGCCCACTAGATTAAATGCATCTCTTCCATGGCAAATAGCTCAGTATTACCTAGTGAAAAATGTGAACACCAAGGGAATATCGCTATTTTACTCACACTTTCAAAACAAACTAGTATTTACAAAATCATTACACATGCAAGCATGGGAAAAATATTTCAACAGGATATATTCAGAAGATCAATGGCAAACAAAATTAAATGTAACATACTCCTCCACCAAGAGTGCTAATCTTTGGGAACTTTTCCAAAAGATGGTACTACGCTGGTATCTCACGCTGTATAGGCTGTCCAGATTTGCTCCTGGGGTGTCTCCCCTATGCTGGAGACAATGTGGTGAAGTTGGTACACTATTCCACCTACTATGGTCTTGTCCCAACATAACACAATACTGGAAGTGGATATACAGCCTCATATCGCAGGTCCTAAAAATGTATCTAGAACCGTCCCCAGGTATGGCGATACTCTCTCTGGAGATGGACCTTGTCCCTCACCATATGAGAACTCTGCTATTCCACATCTTCCTAGCAGCCCGTCTAACTCTGGCCAGGCACTGGAAAGATATAAAAAAAAAACAGAAATTTCTGAAGTCACACAAATAATCAATACCCATGGTACTTATGAACAACTCTTTGCCTCCGGGATGGGTAAATACTCACTAACTAATAAGATTTGTGAACATTGGAACAAATGGTATAGTATAAAAGTGAACTCTGACCATACTTCAAGTATGTAAACAGGTATAGAGGCACTGCCTACAGCAAACAATTGCATATTGTAACTAACTGCACTTCTTGGCTCTTATTTCCTAGTTTTGTTTTACTCTTCATATTTAGGTTTGTTTTAAATTAAATGACATACTAACATGTTGGCCTTATTTTTAACCTAGACCTTAAGGGCATGTTTGACCCTAATATTCATTTAGCGCTGGCTCCTGATGAGCATGCGCTATGTGTTTTTCAAAGTTAAATATTCCTGAAACCACAGTTGGGTTTTAGGGCTAATTATGCCAAATTATGGTTTCAGTACCAGTCTGGCTGGACTGCACTGAGTCCTACTGGCCGCAGGTGTCGCTGTCACCACCGGCAAGTATTGGAACGCAGTTTAGCTAGGTGTATTGGATGCCCTTCTTTCTCTCGGAACCAGCCCAGTGGGAGTGTTTGTCCTACTGTGAATTCTGGGAGAAGGTATTTAAGGTACTGAAATCACATGCTTCTGGGTTCCGGTCCAGAAGATATTTTATGTCTGTTTGGTCCTGGTCCTCCTGACCAGCCCCCATGGCCCTCCTGGCCTGGGTTGCTTATCCATGCAATTCCGAGTCTCGGGGTTGGATAGCCCGAGGCAAAGCAACTGCAGGGACAGGCCTGAATGAATATCGGGGCCTAATTATCTGAAAGGGGTCCGGTGCCGTCTCGCCTGAGGAGAGGCCCAGCAACTAGAGAAGCATCCAGGGGAGGACTCTTCGGGAGAAGGCCATGCACAAGGCTGGTTTCTCTGAAGGAGGCTCAGTTGTAGGACACTAAAAGGATCTACACTCATATGGTATCGCCGGACCGTCTGCGAGATGCTGGTACCGTATGATAGCTCTCTAAATTTCTTTAAGTCCCTCAGTTACATTTAAATCTGTGGCAGAGACTTTTTTTTAAGTGTTCTACATCCAAGTCTGTGGCAGAGACTTTCATTTACTTAGCACCTTACCGGCTGCTAGGCCTAGCGAGAGGAGGTCTATCGGGGGGTGGTGAGAATCCAGCTGTGAAACAGTTATTCTCTGGATTCCTGCAATAAGAGACTTTATATTCTTGCAGTTCCAAAAGTACCTGAACTTTCCTCCTAACCCTCTACCCTACATTTAAGAGACTGTGTTATCTGTTGAATAAATAACCCAAGAATGGAAGATCAGGTGTCAGTTTCTACATTCTTTTGGGCCATCTATCCCGGGAACCCCTAGACGGAGACGAGGTGAAGAAGGTAACGGTAAGCCCAATAAAATCAGCAGCTCCTTCGGGGGTCAGTGCTACATTCATATATTTAGAGTATCAGGAAGAACTCTGGACAGCCGCACACCGGAAGAAGATAAAAATTCAATGAATTTATTTAAAAAGCAGGGATCACATCAAATCCAAAAACACGGCAAAGCAAAAAAGGGGGGGCTCACAGCTGACGCGTTTCACACTAAGCTATGAGTAAGCACTATAGATAGTGTGAAACGCGTTAGACGTGAGCCCCCCCCCCTTTTTTTCTTTGCTGTGTTTTTGGTTTTGATGTGATTTAGATGTGATACCTGCTTTTTAAATAAATTCATTGAATTTTTATCTTCTTCCGGTGTGCGGCTGTCCAGAGTTCTTCCTGATACTCTAAATCTACCTTGTTATTAGCCTGCACCTGGGGCTCCTAATCAGGAGTAGGAGCATTCGCCCTGAAGGATCACCTTGGAGCGGTGGTTATCTCCCTTTAGCTACATTCATATATGTTATAATCAATAGCGGTAACTGACGCATTTATATCGCTTGATATTTCTTAATCTAACGTGTTGTACTATATGTCCTACAAGCTAATACACCATTAAGATATGTATGTACCTGTTTACAGAATAACTGTTATATCTGTTAAAACCCAATAAGAAAACGATTGAAATTAAAAAGTAAAAGTGCTTTGCTCGTCCATATCGCTTTTTAATTAGCCAATTCATTTTCTTCTGGTTGTATTACAATATTTGAAACATTCTTAATGTCCTTAGTGGAAAACAAACCATTTTTGATAAGCATTGAGGTATGACCCTGTACACATGCATGTAGAGCACTGCAATGACTACCCGAATGAAACACTTGTAACATTAATCATGTTTACTGGCAACTCAGACTTAGATAATACAAGATATACTTAAATAAACACAGACATTTAGACAAATATGCATTTAATAATGAGAGGCGTAACATTTTTATATTCATAACTTTATAAACCTGTATAACACTATAAATATATAATTTCCCAATAGCAGTCATACAATAGGTAGCCATCAGCAGTGTCTTTTTACTTTAAAAAAATATGAACACCCTTAGGTCAAGCACCATACATATCACTCACATATCACAGTGGTAATCAAGTCCAGAGTGAGAATTAGTTACAGGGGCCATGTCCTCCATGACCTTTCCATGAAGATCAATAATAACTAGAAAAAATACAATTTCTGGGGAAATTGTGTGACGTGTTCTTGCCTCCACCTACTGGAGTGGGCGGAGAAACTGGGTGGAGTGGCTTGAGTAACTAAACATTTATTTATTTTTTTCAAAAATAATTTTTTTTTTTAATGATTTTTTTTAAATGATTTTTTAGATTTTTATTCAATTTTTTCTAAAAATAAATTTTTCAAAATTATTTTTTTCAAAAAAAAATTCAAATTTTTTTTTCAAATTTCCTAATTTTCATTTTTTTTCTAAAATGATTGATTTTTTTTATAAAATTTTTTTTTTCAAAAATAATTTTTTTTTTCAAAAAATAATTTTTTTTTTCAAAAATATTTTTTTTTTTCAAAAATAATTTTTTTTTTTCAAAAATAATTTTTTTTTAATTATTATTATTTTTTTTTTAAATGATTTTTTTTTCTAAAAATGTTTTTTTTCTTCAAATTTCCTAAATTTTCATTTTTTTTTCTAAAATGATTGATTTTTTTTTTTTTTTATAAAAAATATTTTTTTCAAAAATTATTTTTTTTTAATGATTTTTTTTAATTATTATTATTTTTTTTTTAAATTATATATTTTTTCTAAAATTATTAAAAGAATTTTTTTCAAATTTCCTAATTTTCATTTTTTTTCTAAAATTATTTATTTTTATTTTTTTTATTATTATTATTTTTTTTTAATTTTTTTTTTTTTCAAATTTCATAATTCCCCTCAGAGCTGTGTGGGACTAACTATAATCCCCCTTAGAGCTGTGTGGGACTACCTATAATCGCCCTCAGAGCTGTGTGGGACTACCTATAATCCCCCTCAGAGCTGTGTGGGACTACCTATAATCCACCTCAGATGTGTGGGACTACCTATAATCCCCCTCAGAGCTGTGTGGGACTACCTACAATCCCCCTCAGAGCTGTGTGGGACTACCTATAATCCCAGTCAGAGCTGTGTGGGACTACCTATAATCCCCCTCAGAGCTGTGTGGGACTACCTATAATTCCCCTCAGAGCTGTGTGGGACTACCTATAATCCCCCTCAGAGCTGTGTGGGACTACCTATAATTCCCCTCAGCTGTGTGGGACTACCTATAATTCCCCTCTGAGCTTTTGTCACCTCCCACTCTAGTTTTGATCATTTCTCCATTCATTCCTATGGGACAAATTTCGCCGCAAAAATGACGATATTTCGTAAACCATTCGGCGAAACGACGAAGACTACCTATAATTGCCCTCAGAGCTATGTGGGAGGAGCTATAATTCCCCTCAGAGCTTTTGTCACCTCCCACTAGTTTTCAACATTTCTCTATTCATTCCTATGGGACAAATTTTGCCGCAAAAATGACGATATTTCGTGAACCATTCGGAAAAACGTTCCACAAAGTAATAGCACACCATTCGGGAACAATCCGCACGTTTTGGTATATATTCGGTATATGTAGCATAAAAACTGTGGGAGGAGTTAGCGTGCAAAATTTGGCTATAAGAATAATAATAATAACTAGAAAATCTACAATTTCTGGGGAAATTGTGTGACGTGTTCTTGCCTCCACCTACTGGAGTGGGCGGAGAAACTGGGTGGAGTGGCTTGAGTAACTAAACATTTATTTATTTTTTTCAAAAATAATTATTTTTTTTTAATGATTTTTTTAAATGATTTTTTAGATTTTTATTCAATTTTTTCTAAAAATAAATTTTTCAAAATAATTTTTTTCAAAATTTTTTTTTTTTTTCCAATTTTTTTTTCAAATTTCCTAATTTTCATTTTTTTCTAAAATGATTGATTTTTTTCAAAAATAATTTTTTTTTTTCAAAAATAATTTTTTTTTTCAAAGAATTTTTTTTTAATGATTTTTTTAATTATTATTATTTTTTTTAAATGATTTTTTTTTTCAAAAAACATTTTTTTCTTCAAATTTCCTAAATTTTCATTTTTTTTTTTTTCAAAAATGATTGATTTTTTTTTTTTTTTTATAAAAAATATTTTTTTCAAAAAATTTTTTTTTTTTTAATGATTTTTTTGAATTATTATTATTTTTTTTTAAATTATATATTTTTTCTAAAATTATTATTTTTTTCAAAAAAGAATTTTTTTCAAATTTCCAAATTTTCCGTTTTATTTTTCTAAAATTATTTTATTTTTATTTTTTATTATTATTATTTTTTTATTATTTTTTTTTTCAAATTTCATAATTCCCCTCAGAGCTGTGTGGGACTAACTATAATCCCCCTCAGAGCTGTGTGGGACTACCTATAATCCCCCTCAGAGCTGTGTGGGACTATCTATAATCCCCCTCAGAGCTGTGTGGGACTACCTATAATCCCCCTCAGAGCTGTGTGGGACTACCTATAATTCCC
>JAQSEC010001428.1:0-10561 GCA_028564925.1 Lithobates sylvaticus
TTCTTGGGCATACGCCTGGCCCGAACAGTATAAATTTTCATAAAACCTAGTAAGTTCCTGCATTACCAATTCTGGCTGACTCACCAGAGTGCCCGCTGGGGTCTTAATTGCCCCTATGGCTGGCGAGCGTTGATGAGAGGCAGAGATCCGCGCCAAGAGGCGCCCGGTCTTTTCCCCCTCCTCAAAGAACGCCTGTTGCTTAAAGAAGCGTTTTTTTTCTGCTGAGGAGGATAGCAGGTGTTGATACGCACTCTGTGCAGCCTGCCATGACTCCTTATTTAGCTTGGTGGGGTTATCTATGTACGTCTGTTCTAGCTCTTGAGTTTTAGTTTCAACCTCCTGCAATAGAGCTGTCGAGTCCCGCTTCACTTTGTTCATTTCAGCAATCAATACTCCCCGCAAATGTGCCTTGAAGGCGTCCCATTGCATTATTCTGGAACCATTCGGATCTTGGAGGGCGAAGAACCCGCGCATGCTCCCCTCAATCTCCTCATGAGAGCGAAATAATTTCAGCCAGAAGGCATTAAATTTCCAGGGGGCTCTAGGCATATAACCAGCACCATTCTAATGTCTTTCCATCTAAAAATAGAACAGGAATTCCCAAAAATGGCAGGTAGGGAAGCAGACACTGGAGGATATCCATATTTGCAGCTACATTGGCACTCCCTGCTATAGGACACATGAAACGTACTCCCCATAGAACAGTGATTCTCAACCTCAGTCCCCCAACAGACCATATTCTGGGAATTTCCCTTAGATAAAATAGCTGATAGAAATACCAAGCCATTGACAATGGTTTAAAGCATCTGTGCAAGATAAAGGAAAGCCTAAAAAACATAAACTGTGGGAGGTACTTGAGGACTGAGGTTGGGAGCCACTGCCATACAAGCTTTCCTGGATGTTGATGTATTCACCCAGCAGTTGGTTGGTTAAAAGAAAATACGGATGCTAAATTTCTGTATTCTTATCCACTTTTTCAGCCAAAGCCTGTTCATGGTATGTAAATGTGCGCATAGGCACATATAAAAAGGAATTATGCCTAGATTTTTATAGATAATGACTCATTGGTGCTTAAGTAAGGGCTCAAATGCTAATGTGATAATAATGTGCAAAGTGCGTTAGCCCCTGCTACCAAATCACATTTTGGCTTTCACTAGAGCTTAGTAGTCTTAACTATGAGAGATTAGTGTTGATAGGCTGTTATCAGTCACTCCATTTTTATACTGACCAAGGCAGTAAAGCTCCTATACTAATGAGGATTGCTAAGGCTGGCTATACACGGTGGAAATTTCTTTCCTGCAACAAATAGGTTTCCATTGCATGTTTAATTTTTTCATCTTTTAGTTGGTTGCAGGCTGTCTATTATATTGCAAAAGAGAAGGTAAAGAAAACAAAAAAATAAATAAATAAAAATGTACTTACCAGTGATCTAGATTATTTGGGGATGCCCATTGCTATTTTTATTTGTTTATTTCCCTTCTTTACACAATTTTAATAACAACATAGCACAAGGTATGTGTTTTTCTGTTTTAAGTAGTATCATCATTTACTAAATATTATTATTAATTATTTACTCCTAAAGCGTGGACAGAGATTTTAAACTAAATGGAAGTCTTTCATATGGTGTCAGAAAAAGGGACAGTATACAATGCCTTGAAAAAGTATTCATACCCCTTGACATTTTCTACATTTTGTCATGTTACAACCAAAAACTTAAATGTATTTTTTGGGGATTTTATGTAAGAGACCAACACAAAGTGGCACATAATTGTGAAGTTGAAGGAAAATGATAAATGGTTTTCAACATGTTTTACAAATAAATATGTGAAAAGTGTGGCGTGTATTTCTATTCAGCCCCCCTACTTTGTAGAACCACCTTTCACTGCAATTACAGCTGCAAGTCTTTTTGGGGATGTCTCTACCAGCTTTTCACATCTAGAGAGTGATATTTTTGCCCATTCTTCTTTTCAAAAAAGCTCAAGCTCTGTCATATTGGATTGAGAGCATCTGTGAACAGCAATTTTCAAGTCTTGCCACAGATTCTCAATTGGATATAGGTCTGGACTTTGACTGAGCCATTCTAACACATGAATATGCTTTTATCTAAACCATTCCATTGTAGCTCTGGTTGTATATTTAGGGTCATTGTCCTGCTGGAAGGTGAACCTCCACCCCAGTCTCAAGTCTTTTGCAGACTATAACAGGTTTTCTTCTAAGATTTCCCTGTAATTGGCTCCATCTATCTTACCATCAACTCTGACTAGCTTCCCTGTACCTGCTGAAGAAAAGCATCCCACAACATGATGCTGCCACCACAGTGGGGATGGTGTGTTTAGGTAGATGTGCAGTGTTAGTTTTCCACCGCAAACAGTGTTTTGTTTTTAGGCCGAAGAGTTAAATTTTGGTCTCAACTGACCCAGAGCACACTTCTTCCACGTGTTTGATGTGTCCCCCACATGGCTTCTCGCAAACTGCAAACAGGACTTCTTATGGCTTTCTTTTAACAATGGCTTTCTTCTTGCCACTCTTCCATAAAGGCCAGATCTGTGGAGTGCACAACTAATAGTTGTCCTGTGGACAGATTCTCCCACCTGAGCTGTGGATCTCTGCCACTCCTCCAGAGTTACCATGGTCCTCTTGGCTGCTTCTCTGATTAATGCTGTCAGTTTAGGTGGAATGCCATGTCTTGGTAGGTTTGCAGTTGTGCCATACTCTTTTCATTTGTGGAGGATTGGTTTGAACAGTGCTTTGTGAGATGTTCAAAGCTTGGGATATTTTTTTTATATCCTAAACCTGCTTTAAACCTCTACATACCTATCTGGTGTGTTACTTGGCCTTCATGATGCTGTTTGTTCACTAAGATTCTATAAGAAACACCTGGGGACTTCAAAGAACATCTGCATTTATTCTAAGAATAAATTACACACAGGTGGACTCTATTTACTAATTAGGTGACTTCAGAAGGCAGTCGGTTCCATTAGATTTTAGTTAGGGGTATCAGAGTAAAAGGGGCTGAATACAAATGCACGCCACACTTTTCACATATTTATTTGTAAAAAATTTTGAACAACATTTATCATTTGCATTCCACTTCACAATTGTGCCACTTTGTGTTGATCTATCACATAAAACCCCAATAAAATACATTTACGTTTTTGGTGGTAACATGACAAAATGTGAAAAATGTCAGGGGCTATTAATACTTTGTCAAGGCATTGTAAATATTTGAATATGTTCTCTAGAAAGATAGCTTTTTACATTTTGAAATTTTCTTTGTTATTCTGTAGTAAAGTAATACAATTCCTCAGTATCTTTTTTACCACCATAAAAAGGGACATTTATGAACTGAATACAAAGCTTTCATGCAGCGTCATGCCTACTTGAGATATCAATTCTAAGCATGAGCTGTGGAAATAAACAGCTCTTTTTTTTAGCTGCTGAAGTTGAAGGCTTTTTGTAAAATTGCTAATCATTATTTCTTTTTATCAGTATGTTGAATTGATATGCTGGTGAATGGAAAATAACTCAACATATCGACCAGTCTCCCAGGAACAGCTAAAAATATTGATTTAACAGTGTTGTGCTGCATTGGTGGTCATAAAGGTTCTACCGAATTAAAGATATTTAAGCCCACATAGAATCTAATAAGGACAATAGAAATGTAAATGGTAAAGTAACTTAACCCACTCACACTCTGACTGACTGGCCATTTATGAGTAGGCCAACTTTTAGCAGAATGTGTATTTATTTTGATTACTAAACTGAACATATGTTTGTTTATACATGAAAAAAACAGTAGTTTAATTTTGATGACAGCCCCACTTTCCTTTCCTTACTTTTCCTTTACTTACTGCCCCTCTTTTCAGCTGCCCCCATATGACAGGGAGGAGTGTTTGAGCAGCCAATCACCAAGCACCAGTACTGTAAAGGAAGTAAATCATGCCCCCCCCATACTGGGGGAGAGTACACACCAATTACTCAAACATGTTGTTTGTTGTTCAAACATGCCAAAATGGACATTCCCCCTTCAGTAAACATGACTTCACTACACCAATAAAATGAGCTGTATCCAGATGGGACAAACCAGACATCAAACTTGAAACAGTGGAATAAAGAATGGATAAGATGTATGATATAGTAACAAAACGCTAGACTCAGAATAAGAATACAATCCCAGTGGGATGGATAGATGGATGGAACAAAACGCTAGACTCAGAATAAGAATACAATCCCGAGGAGGGATGGGGGGGGAGGGGGGGGGGAGGGGGGAGGGGAAGAAGGGGAGAGACTAAACGAAGGGAATATAATGAATAACAGGTCAGAGATGGTAACAAGTATATACAGGTCCAAATATCTAAGGACGGAGATAATATATACGTATTGATATCAAAATGTGATATATAAATGGATCTGCATCAGGGGGTTCTCTTCTCCCCCCGAACTGGGGTGGAGGGAGAGAGAGCGTTTTCCTTTTTTCTTTTATTTTTTTTTTTTTTTTTTTTCCTCCTCCCCTCTCTCTCCCCTCTCTACCTCTCTCTCCCTCTACCCTATCCTGTCCCTTTTGTGGGGGACAGAGGGGATGCCCTGCTTAATCTCGCATCATTGAAGTTAAACTATTTCCGGACCAGGGACACGTCCTAAACCTAAAAGATCCCTATATACCCCCTAATTAGGGAACTTACATAGTAAGGTTAGACTCAACGAGTCATTTAGAGAATGTTAGAGGTATGAAAGTTTAAGGCAACAAGTGATAGGACACACAGGAAGAGTAAGCAACTCACGGAGTGAGCAGGTTTTTTTTTTTTTTTTTCTTTTTTGTTTTTCCTTTTTTTTTTTCCTTTTCTTTTTTTTTTCTCTCCTCTCTCCCCCCCTCCCTCTTTCTGTCCTCTCCCTCCCCCTCTGTCCCTTGTTATTGGATTTATGACTACCATTAAGGTTTGTTCATTCAATACAAGAGGACTAAATGCAACAACTAAAAGAGCACAAATTTTATACTCCCTCCAGAAACAAAATGTAGGTGTTATTCTCTTCCAGGAAACGCATTTCCGCACGGACCACATACCAAATATACAGAATAGACATTACCCTAACTGGTACCATGATAAGTATCCATACTCAAAATCTAGAGGTGTTTCAATAGTAATTCATAATTCGATACCTCACCAGGTTATAGAAAAATGGACAAGTCGAGATGGCAGAGCAATACTATTAAAACTGAATATATACGGACAGAACTATACTTTTATTAATATTTACCTACCAAATATAGACCAAATTAAAACAGGCATCCAATTATTAACAAAGATGATGACTAAAGCAGAAGGGACAATCATAATAGGTGGCGATTTTAATTTCGTTCTAGACCGAAATATGGACACTACAGCAAAAATAGGACCCCAAAAGAAAACGGAAAAAAGGGCATTAAAAAAATTATTAGAGCAACATCAATTAGTAGATATATGGAGAATAACAAACCCAAGTACAAAAGATTATACATTTCATTCTCAGGTACACGATACATACCATAGACTGGATTACTTTTTGATAAACTCTTCGGCAATTACAGCAATCTCTGCTCCCGAGATAGGGAACTTTATATGGTCAGACCATGCGCCTATTTACTTAACCATAGATACAACAAATAACAACACACCTAGAGGCACATGGAAACTAAATGACAATCTACTATTCGATGAAACTTGTAAAACCGAGGTTAGCTCTGCGATATCGAACTTTACACTAGATCATATAAATGATAATACATCACTCCCAAACCAATGGGAAACTCTTAAATGTATAGTAAGGGGCCTCCTTATTAAACACGGGTCCAGATTGAAAAAAATGAAAAGTAACAGGTCAGCAGAGTTGATGCAAGAAATCACGGAACTAGAGAAACAACATAAACAGAATGCAACACGAGAAACGCTAATGGTTCTCCTGGACAAAAGAACAGAGATGAGAACATTATTAAATGAACAATCACTACGGATCAGAGATAAAAATTGCACCCTATATTATCATCAAGATAATAAACCAGGTAAAATACTAGCCAGGGCCCTAAAACAACAAACAAGAACTACATCAATTGCCAAAATCAAAACAGAATTGACATACGACCCAAAGAAGATTATGGAAACATTCCATATATTCTACTCTGGTTTGTATAACATACCCAACCAACAAACAAAGCAAACCCCAGAAAACCTTGATCAAAAGATAAGACAATACATAACAGAAACCCCGATACCACCTCTGCTCGACAGCGATATTGAACAATTAGAAAACGAATTTTCAGAAACTGAAATCCAAACAGTAATAAACTCACTGACAGTAGGTAAAAGTCCAGGACCTGACGGATTTACCCCACGGTTTTATAAAATATACAAAGATTTACTTACTCCAATTCTGAAACGCACATTTAACTCTGTGTCTATAGCCCAACCCTTTGTACCACAGACTATGCAAGCATACATATCTCGACAAAGACCATACACTATGTGGAAACTACAGACCAATCTCTCTGACGAATATTGACCTCCGAATTTATTCTAAGATTATAGCCAATAGGCTCACGCCCAAACTACCAGGAGCGGTACATCTAGATCAAGTAGGATTCGTGGAAGGAAGAGAGGCGAGGGATAACACCTCTAAAACCTTGACATTGGTCGATTACGCTAAGAGACACGCCATCCCATCCTGTCTTTTGGCAGTGGACGCCGAAAAAGCGTTTGACAGGGTGGGATGGCGATTCTTCGAAGAGACACTGAGGCAATGGGGACTGGGCCCTAGACTGCTAGAAAAAATTTTGGTCCTATACCAGAATCCAACGGCCAAAATCCGGGCAAACGGGGAGCTATCTGATACGATAACAATACTGAACGGAACCCGACAGGTATGTCCCTTATCTCCATTGATATATGTCCTAACTATGGAACACCTGATGACAGCAATCCGGATTAATAAAGACATACAGGGAATTAAAATAAAAGACCAAGAATATAAACTGTCAGGATACGCAGACGATCTATTATTATACATCACAAACCCCATAGTGACATTACCCAATCTAATTAAAGAATTTAAACGCTTTGCTGAAGTTAGTAATTTCAAAGTTAATTATAACAAGACAGAAGCCTTAAACATTGCACTTCCCATAAATATCATTGATGCACTTAAAAAAAATTTTTTTTTCAAATGGCAGAATAGTGCTATCAAATATCTGGGAATATTTATCCCCAATGATATGAGAAAACTCCAAGAGAGTAACTATTTGCCATTAATACAAAAAATAACGAAGTTACTTCAAAACTATAATAAAGGGATTTTCTCCTGGACAGGCCGTATAAATATTATAAAAATGGATATACTTCCAAAAATACTGTATGTGTTCCAAACAATCCCAATATTTCCCTTAAAAAATATATTGAGCTCCCTACGAAGACTTATTGGCAGTTTTATTTGGGCGGGTAAACCGGCGAGAGTTAGTAGGGAAATCCTTATTAGACGCAAAAAAGATGGCGGCTTAGCTCTTCCGGATCTATCCGCCTATCTTAAAGCATCTCTGGTAACTAGGATCCTAGATTGGTTTCATAATATAAGAACTAAACAGTGGGTGAAACTAGAGGAAGAAATTATGAACATAAACTTAAAAGTTTTACCATGGATAAAGAAAGAGAATAGACCACCAAAACAAGAGATGCCACTCTTGGTCGAAGCAACACTGAAAATGTGGGATGGATTGATGAAGAGGGGAATAGGGTCATCGTATATAGGCCCAATGACACCCCTCTTCTGCAATCCCGATTTCCCCCCAGCGAGTGAAACCAAAACTTTTTTAAAATGGGAGAAAAAAGACAACATCAGAATCATACAGACAATGGAGAATAAGAAACTCATTCGATTAGAAGACATGGGTAGAGAGCACGCACATAAATGGATACAACACAGACAGCTTCAGGAATATATAAATACCCTTGAGAAAATAGGAACATTGGATAGAACACCAACAACACTGGAAACACTATTACTACAAGAACAAAAACCTACACACAATCTATCCAATATATACGAGTACTTAATCTCAAATAGTAATATACAGGAGTTAAAATATGTAAGAAAATGGGAACAAGAATTAGAGGAGGTCATACCTAGAGAAAAATGGGACAAAGCAATTATATTAACACACAAGATGTCTCTCTCCAATAGGCACCAGGAAAGAAACTATAAATTACTAGTGAGATGGTATAAATGCCCAATTGACATGCATAAGATCAATATAGAAAATGATAGCACCTGTTGGAGATGTCAGAAGACAATTGGGACTATGTCACACATCTGGTTTTTGTGCCCAAAAGTCTATATATTTTGGGAAAAAATATTCAAAATATATAGGGAGATGACAGACATAAATATACAACCAGATATAAAGATCGCTATATTATCAATGATACCAGGAACGATTAAAAAGATAAAAAAGGGATATTAAAACACTGCTTAACCGCAGCCAGAACAGTAATAGCAAGAAAATGGAAAAATAATATAACACCCTCAATTGAGGAATGGATAACAGAAATGGATGAGATGCGTTCACTGGAAGAGAGGATCACAAAAGAAGAAGGCCCAAAAGACCACATAAGAGAAACGTGGCAAAAATGGGAGATTTATAGGACATCATCCTCATTATTGCGAACGGTGTGAGGGGGGGGCGGGGGGGGGGGGGGGAGATTTCTTTTCTCTTATAAAATTTTTATTTTTTTTTTCTTCTCTTACTTTTTCTCTTTTTTTTTGTATGTATGAATGATTAGAAAGTGGTGGCGCGACTGATAAGTTTTAATGACTACATGGTTAGAATAGAGAATGAACGCAATATTAACAATATACAGTCAATATACATGGGTACAGGAATAAAGAACTAAAAATCTGTAAATAGACACAACTGTAAAATGTATGTATATTATATATGAAACGGCAATGTTTAATGTTGTTAAAATGTGAAAATGAAGATAAAATAAAGATTTATAAAAAAAAAAAAGAAATTGCCTGCACTCTGACCCTTTTCTCCAGAAAAGGTGATCCCCATGAGCTAATCTCCCACACGTGGTGGACTCGGCGGGCAGTTTCTAAAGATGGAGAAAATGTTAAAGGCCCTGCTACAGGCCAATGCAGCTCAGCGGGAAACCAAGTCGCAGAGGCTGCTGCAGCACAACAGATGGCTCAGCAGGAGATAAACCAGCAGTTCGCAGAGGCCACACCTAATTTTCTCCCCCTTACCCAGACTGATGAAGGTGATTTAGCATGATATTGTGATGGAACCAGAGGTTCGCATAAATGTAAAGCCATATAGAATCCCAGAGGCCAGACGAGAGGCAGTCACAAAGGAAATCAAAAATATGTTAGAGTTGGACGTGATCGAAGAGTCCCACAGTGACTGGTCGAGGCCCGATAGTGATAGTCCCAAAACCTGATGGCACTTTTAGGTTTTGTAAGAACTTTAGGAAACTCAACAGTGTGTCCAAGCTCGATGCATACCCGATGCCTAGGGTCGACAAACTCGTTGACAAGTTGGGACAGGCCCACTACATAACAACCCTAAACCTAATGAAAGGCTATTGGTAAATACCTATAACTGAATCGGCCAAGGAGAAGACTGCCTTCTCCCGAGGGCTCGTTTCAGTGGATGCCTTTTGGTCTGCATGGGGCCCCTGCATCATTCCAAGCGAGTGATGGACAAAACTTTGAGACCACAGCCCAGATTGGGAATCACACCTGCCCCAGGTACAAGCAGTGGTAGATTCCCTTAGGAAAGCAGGTCTTACGGCCAACCCAAAAATGTGTGCTATAGGCCTTGGGTACGTTATTGGCTGAGCACTGGTCAAGCCCCAGACCAATAGGATTGAGGCAATTCAAAAGTGGCCCCAACCAGTAAACAAGAAACAAGTTTGGGCCTTTCTTGGCATTATGGGGTATTACAGACATTTTATACCCGACTTTGCCACCATTGGGTTGGTCATGATTAAATGGAACCCTGAAGCCAACGAGGCATTTCAGAAGTTAAAGCAGGCCCTTTGTGTACAACCGGTGCTTGTGACCCCAGATTTCACAAAGAAGTTTGTGGTACAGACAGATGCCTCTGAGGTTGGCCTAGGTGCTGTACTATCCCAGAACAGAGATGGTGAGGAGCACCCGGTTGTATACCTGAAAAACTGAAAACTGAACAGGCATGAAAAAAACTATGCCATTGTCGAAAAGGAGTGTCTCGCTATTAAATAGGTCTAATGCCCCGTGCACATGGTCGGAAAATCCGACCACAAAATCCATCTGATTTTTTCCGATGGATTTTGCCCGACACTGGTGTTGCATACACACGGTCGGACAAAGTTGTCGGAAAATCCGATCATTCTGAACGTGGTAATGTTTGTTGCCTACGACGGGACTACGTAGAGGCTAGTAGCCAATAGCTTTGGTCTTGTAATGTGATCTGAGCATGCGTGGCACTTTGTCCGTCGGAATTCGCTA
The DNA here is from genome assembly GCA_028564925.1 of Lithobates sylvaticus. Lineage (NCBI taxonomy): Eukaryota > Metazoa > Chordata > Amphibia > Anura > Ranidae > Lithobates > Lithobates sylvaticus. The sequence continues at coordinate 10,516 of JAQSEC010001428.1, forward strand.
CACACGTTCGGAAAAAGTCGGTTAGGACTTTGTTGTCGGAAAATTT
>JAQSEC010000612.1:0-10594 GCA_028564925.1 Lithobates sylvaticus
GTTTCTCACAGGTGTCCAGATTGTCCGTCCAAGATGTCTCTGGGAGGAACGCATCTCTCAGATTTTCTTATTGAGACGTCAATATCCACCTGTATACTTTACATGTTTATTAGTTTATTTCTCCCCTCTCTAACCCCCTCCCCCTTCCAGCTAGTATTTACCGTTCATTTTATTACTTAATCCCGAAGTTACTCTTCCCCCTTTCCCCTTCTCTATTACCCTTCTCCCCAGATCTTCCAGCCTCCTCAGTTTCCCTTAGCGTGAAGACCTCAGAGTATATTTTACCTTTCACAATGACATCCTAATTTCCATCCCTCTGCATTCCGCTATATTAGTTTACACATATTAGGCAGATTACCTCCGTTACCTCTGCCTACTATTACCAGAAAGCCGAAGAATGAAAAAAAAAAAAAAAAGAAGGAGGGGGGGAAGAGATAAAAAAAAAAGAAAAAAGCCCCCAGAAGGTCATTTTATATATGTAGGCCCTTTATTTGGCTTTTATTTTAATTTTAATATGCTATGACAACCCTGTTCTAAGCGCCACATACCAGAAACCAGACCAACCTCTCCCCCCCTCCCCCATCCCAAAAAATAAGATAAAAAAAAAAAAAAAATATTGAAGGAAAAAGAAAAAAGAAAAAAAAAAAGGTTTAACAAAGAGGGGGGAGGGGGGGGAAGCCAAACAAGGATCCTAGCCATACTGAACATTGGGTATTATTCCACTCTTATTAATTTCAAGTCTAGTGCTCTAAGTGGGGTTTGTCCATCCCTAGCTGTCTGCTGTGCATCGCCTGTCCCCTTTGTGGGTGGTCCTCTAGAGCCCCTCCTGGGTCCCTGTATACGAGCAGGCTGGTTATTTTGTCTAGTAGATAAGCCCGGCCGGGCCATCGATCTGGGAATGCTCTGAAGCCAATTCTGTACATGTACTGGTTCTGCGCCCAGGAAGGCATACAGGGCAGGGAGGTCGGTTGGAGAGCATAACGTATAGGATGATTGAGCTTTATGAAAAGTCACCGCAAATGGATATCTCCACCTATACGTAAAGTCCTGGCGTCTAGCTAACTCCAGGATCGGGCGTAATATAGCCCTCCTCTGCAATGTTGCTCTTGATATATCTGGTATAATCCTCACCACCATCCCATCCAGTTCTAGGTCTCCATGCTCCCATGCTCTGTTAAGAATAAGTTCTTTCTGCTGGTACCTGTGTACTCTACAAAGGACGTCTCGTGGTCTATCTGACTCTGGGGCCCTTGGACCTGGGGTTCTGTGCACCCTGTCTAGCTCCAGAGAAGCTGGTATAGTTCCCAAAACTTTATGGAAGATCATTATCGCTGTCCCTGCCAGTGCTTCTATTTCAATGGTCTCCGGAATTCCCCGTAGACGCAGATTATTGCGACGGCTGCGATCTTCCAATTCCTCTAAATGTAGCTGTATATTGTTAGTTATATCTGTCTGTGAGGATTGAGAGTGTTCCAAAGCTGTTACTCTAGACTCTAGTAATGATCTTGAAGCCTCCCCACCTTCTACCCGGCCAGAGAGAGCCTGTATTTCTGACCTTATCTCCTTAATATCCCTGGTATGGGCCTCCTCTATGCGTGAGATCATAGCTTCAATGTCAGCTTTTGTAGGGAGTGCTTGTATCAGGGACATTAGCTTACTCTCCATGTTAATCTGGCTACTTGGAGGGCTTGCCATAGGCAGCTTCGGGGCCCCTAGGTTCTCAGTGGACTGATCAGAAGCAAAGGTATTGGGGGTACGCTCCTCTAGAGATAGTTCAGTAGTGTCCTTGTTGCTATTACCCCGTGGGATTGCAGCTGTACTTTTCATCTGGGGATGCTGCTGCTGTTCCGGTTCTAATGAAGGGAGATGCGGTAATGTAGAAAATATAGCAGTGCTCTCACCTGTTTGCAGTCCGCTCGTATTCACTGTGAGGGCTTCTACGGATATCAGATGCTGCTCTGGAGAGAGGCTTGTGAGAGGTGGTACTGTCGGACGCCGTTCGGCTGCGTCTGCTCCAGGTCCGCCTGTATCTGTTCCAGGCAGCGTGTGTTGTTTGTGTTGCTGGCCGGGCGGGGGAGGAGGTAGGTCTGCCGATCCAGCTGAAGGCAGAGTGGTCACGTTATCCCCTTTGGATCCGCCCTGAGATGTAGATTCCCTGCTCGAGTGTATGCGGCAGCGCTGATCTGTATCAGGAGGGATGATCCGTGATCCGCCGTCCGTGCTGGGTCTGTCGGAGGCTGTTGCCACTACCTCCGATATCCGACGCTGTAGTTCAGGGGCCGGGGTGAGGGTATGTAGTCGGGATGCCGGTACAATTGCTCCGGTGTCTGTGCTAACTCTGCGTGGCATTAAATCCTCCGCCCCCGGTGTCAGATGCGGTTCCCGGAGGTATTTTCTTATCCCACTCTGGGGTAAGCTATGAGATATAGAGGGTTTTGTAGCTGATCTGGTCTTGTATCTTTTATTAGTTGTCATTCCGCATTCAAACGGTGAGTAGTCTCCTCACATGCCGCGGGTTAGCTGGGGAAAGCCAGGAGCTCCTCTGCTGTTCCTCCTCACTCAGCCATCTCTGAGCAGACCAGATCCTGCATATTCATCCAATCTGATCTAGCTTGCTTGATAACCAGTATCAGCAATACAGATCCTGAACCTGGATTCTTACAATTGCTTTTGAACTTTGCAATTCCTTTGAAATGTGTAATACTATAATGTTGTTTGATAATAGAAGGTACATTCACTCACTATAATTATTAAATAGGTACGTTTGGCTTGCTTTTCAAAGTTAATCTATTTAAACTTGAGCTTAAAAACCTTTTTTCTTAATTTAGTGAACCATTATTTCTGTATTTGGCAAGAAAAACAAAATGTTGTGCTAGATTTTTATTTGTCTACCTTGCAGATTGACAAAGGTGATGGTACTCTTTGGCAAATGTTTGTGAGCTTCAATAAATGACTCATCTCAAGTATAGGACTTATTTAAAGAATATTTGTCGCACCAGGTCTCCTTTTTCTCTGATAATTGACTCCTGACAGCATGTCTGTAAATGAATAAACTCAGTTGCATGTAAATGTTGTTGTTCTATTTGTTTCCTTAGGGAAATCATTTCCCATTGACCAAAGGCTCAATTTAAGAATATGCGAGAAAAGCATTTTGTCTTATGTACTTACATATAAGCACTTAGACATTAGATATGATAAAACATATGCTTTTATTTGAACTCTTAAATAGCAGCTAAATTGTGTTTTATGATCCCACCCACAATCATCCTAAGAGAAAAGAGATGTAGGTCACATAAGCAATCCAAAACATCTGATTATTTCAAGCTCTAGAGAAAGTAATGCATACTTGAGCTCCAACTGGGAAATTAAAAATTCATAGTAGTTGAGGGGATGCATGAAAAATAACCACACACCACAAACCACGTACCTTAAAATTTTATTATATACTTTCACAGGTATCGGGCTACACAAAACTGATCACAGACTGCTTTCCCTTCATTAACTTCAAATGGGTAAAAGCAAAGTGAAGATATCTGAAGCAGCTGTCAATTTGCACCCACTGCTTCATTAGAGTTTCCTGTTTATATATATGAATAATAAAACATGAACTTGAACCAGAAAGACAATGCATTACTCTTACTGTAGAGTGTTTTTTTTTTTTTTTAACTATATGCAAGTCATTGCTTTCTGCATTCTAATTTTGCATTATTCTGCAAAGAGAATAGGCACTAAAGTACGAAAACAAACCTTTCAGAAAAAAAAAAAAAAAAACTCATTACAAACTAGCGGTAAAGCTTGTAATATTCCAGATCATTGTTCTCCAACTTTTTCATTTAAGGAATAGCTCTGCAATATTTTTCAAGTGCTAAATGCTGGCTTTTGTTATACAGATCTTTATTTAACTTTGCAAATGTCTTTGTTAAAAAAAAGTAATTTAATCCACGACAATTATATTTAGGAAAATCAATCCTGCACTGCATGTTGGTGCTGGAATGAATTGAAAGGGATTTGCCAATTTTTACTCTTTCATGTAGCAACGCTAATGATTCTATCCCTCCCTGTATCTCCCTTTTTCTCAGTGCCAAGGTTTTGATGTTAGCTTACTCAACATGAAGCAACGTTTTAATATAATATCTTAGCCTGTCTATCTGTGATATCAAGACTGGTATGGAGGGGCAAGAGGTCACAGCTGTCAATAGGTTGGTGCCAGGGTCCCACCGTCACCTGTCCGAGGAAGATAGCTGACATACCACATGATCAGTACAAGCCTAGCTGTCACAATACTGTTTTGTTGAACTGAACTTATCAACATACAATAGGTGGATGTGGATTGTGCTTTCCAGAAGAACAAGCAAAGCTTTTACACATTCTCCCATATTACATAGGAGCAATAACCCATATTGTTCTATTCATACATTTCATTGAGAGTTTTGTTGAGAAATATACAGAAGAAACAACTACTGTATGTTTAAACAATAAATGTTTACTATTTCATAGCTCCCAACTGTCCCTGATTTCGAGGGTCTGTCCCTGATTTGGAGCAATGTCCCTCTGTTCCTCTTTCCTCCTCATTTGTCCCTCATTTTGGTTTGATCTATATAGTTGTATAAAAAATGCACTTTTTGTCTTTCCCAGTGCTAAAACTTTCATCCAAATTCTAAATTGCTGCATTTGTAAATTTCAAAAGCCAATATAAAGTAATAGTAGTGGTAAAAAAAAAAAAAAAAGCCCTTGTGGTTTTAACTATTTATTTAGGTGAATTCTCCTTTAAGGGGGTGTGGCATGAGGGGGGTATCCTATGCTAACATTCTCTTGCTAGTAGGTGTCCCTCATTCTCATCTCAAAAAGTTGGAAGGCATGCTATTTGAAGGTTTCCAGATTGAAAGCTGGGCAGATCATGACCATCTACTGTATATACCATGGATATACGAAAAGATAGGTCTGTGCAATAATTTATTAAGATTGTGGGTGCTAGTAGATATAATGACGATATTCTCTCTTTTTTATTTGTTGCTTTAGCTGTTAGTGTCTTATTATTTGCTTGATAGAAGCTATGTCTAACAGTCTTTGGACTTCTAAGGCCTCACTCCCACTGGCATTGGTGTAGCCATGATTATATGCATTCATATGTAATTTAGGGCATTTCTAAATGCATTTAGTAATTTGTAATGGTATCATTCACACTAAACATGTCTCTGCATTTAGGAGGTCTGTAAATAAAAAATAAAGTTTTTATTTGACACAGTAAGTTTTGTGCAACCTTCCTGTGGGTGTGTCTCATTTGCAAAATAAATAATTCTGAGTAGTGATGAACTGAACCTACCTGCGTTCAGTTCAGGTAATGTTCAGCAACCTTCACCAAAGTACAGATGTTGAATCTGAACCCAGAATGGAATGCAGAATAAGGGGCGTTCATTCCCCACTTTGCTCATTTATGACACATCCCCATCCAGTGCCTCCTTTATTGCATTTGGAAGTTAAGACCACAGAAGAAAAAGTGTGAGCCACACTGACGCAAGTCTCAGTGTGAGCCCACCAACACATAGACAAGCTATGTTCTTCTATATCATCTCTATGTGGCAGCTTGTCTACAGAAAACTGTCCATACTCTCTGGATTTATCTCAGCAGTATTTTACATATTATGCCTGTTATGCCTGTTATGAAAATGTATATATATATATATATATATATATATATATATATAAAAGAAAGTCCAAGAAGGTGTGAGTGACAGATTATTGTAAAGCCCCATACACACGGTCGGAAAATCCGACCACCAAATCCATCGGATTTTGTCCGACGGATTTAGTCCGACACTGGTGTTGCATACACACTGTCGGACAAAGTTGTCGGAAAATCCGATCACTCTGAACGTGGTGACGTTTGTTGCATACGACGGGACTACGTAGAGGCTAGTAGCCAATAGCTTTGGTCTTGTAATGTGATCTGAGCATGCGTGGCACTTTGTCCGTCGGAATTCAATACACACGATCGGATTTGGTGTGATCGAACTTTGTTGACGAAAAATCTATCCAGCAGGAGATAGGACTTTGTCCGTCGGACAATCCGATGGAAACTGTCCGATGGTGCCTACACACGGTCGGAATTTCCGACAACATTGTCCGATAGGACAGAATCCATCGGAAAATCCGACCGTGTGTATGGGGCTTAACTCTTCACTTGTGGAGGTGCACTGAGCTTGGAATGTCCATATTAACAATCCACCCTGAGTGCAGCTTCTTCCTGCTGCTGCAGCTGTCATGTAGACAGTGCAGTGATTGGGGAATTTTGAAAAAGAATGAGGGAGCCAGATGGGGATTTACGGAAACTAGTTCCCCATCAGATCTGCTCCTATGTTTCTGGAGCAATGCCAAGTTTGCCTGAGAAAGGGGGCATTGCTCCTGAAATGTGTAGCCATGCCCATTTCCCCATGTAGAGGGTGTGTTGACACATGGCCTACCCACTGTGCTTGGCCCTGTGATCTGGCAGAATCTGCTTTGCTTTTGGCTGACAGTGTGTTATGGAGTGGCACCCATACCATGAATGTATTTTTATATGGATTTGGAGTCATTGGCTTTATTATTTTTATTAAAAGTTTCTTGTTTACAGCACTTAGTTGACGCCCTCTGTGTCCATTTATTTGTTAACAGATGGACAGACTGCTATTGATTATAGAATCTGCTCACTGCCTTCTATCATTCACAAGGAGAGAATGGACCTAATGGCGAACTAGTGTCTCAGCCTTGCCATCAGGTTCCACCCAATTTCAATGTCACTGGTTGATTGAAGGCCACCTGCACTGAAGCTGACAGCATCCTTATTGACCAGTGACATGTAGGGAAGAGAGGAGGTAGTGGTAGGAAATACTGCTACACAGTGTACAGAGACAGGCAGATTCAACTTAGAGTTGATCTAAATTACCTCCAGTTAGGGATGAGCCGAACAACCCCCGGTTCAGTTCGCACCAGAACCTTCGAACGGACCAAAAGTTTGTGCGAACTTTAGAACCCCATTAAAGTATATGGGACTCGAACGTTTGAAATCAAAAGTGCAAATTTTAATGGCTAATATGCAAGATATTGTCCTAAAAAGGGTTTGGGGCCCAGGCTCCTGCCCCAGGGGACATGGATCAGTGCAAATTTTTTTTTTAAAAACTGCTGTTTTTTCGGGAGCACCGATTTTAATGACGATTAAAGTGAAAAATATTCCTTTAAATATCGTGCCTGTGGGGGTGTCTATAGTATGCCTGTGAAGTGGCACGTGTTTCCCGTGTTTAGAACAGTCCCTGCACAAAATGACATTTAACGGAAAAAAAGTAATTTAAAACTGCTTGCATTGCGGTTTTAATGTAATGTCTGGTTCCGGCAATATGGATGAAAATCATTGAGAAAAAATGGCATGGGTAGCCCGCCTGCTCATTACCAGCCCCTTTGGGTCTTGTACGGATATTAAGGGGAACCCTGTACCCAAATAAAAAAAAAAGGAAAGGCGTGGGGCCACCAGGCCCTATATACTCAGAACAGCAGTATACAGGCGGTGCAAATAAGACAGGGACTGTGTAGGTTTGTTGTGTTAAGTAGAATCTGTTTGTAATTTTGAACTGGTACATTTTTAAAGTGTAGCTCCAGTCAAAAAATCTATCTTATTTTAGGCTTTTTGGAAAACATAGGGAAGGGTTATCACCCCTGTATAATTTTTTGGGCCGTCCGTCTTTTTTCATCTCACTTCCTGTTGTCTCCTTTCGTTTGCAAGTAGGAGACGTTTGCAAGTTGGATGTTTGAAAGTAGGGGCCTGCCCTATATGCTCTGCAGAAATGTGGCCCTAAGGTGTTGGTGTTGCCACAAGTTAACACTGTAAGCCCTCAAAGTGACTCTTGTTGGGCTGTGAACCATTATATCAAGAATTGTAATTACATGCCATTGTTGAACAGTGGAAGAAAAATTGGGCCTTTGGTGGTGGTGGTGGTGCTGGTGCCACAACACTAAGTCCTCACAGTTACTCTCGGTGGGCGCTGGAACGGGCCCTGCTTTGAAATATTATATCAAGAATTGTAATTACATGCACCTGTTTAACAAACAGGGGCTGGAAAATTGGACCTTAGGCACCTCTTGCCACAACACTGCAACCTCTCCCAGATACTCTAGTTGGAGTGCAGGAATGAGCCCTGCTGAAAAGTATTGCATCAAAAATTGTAATTACATGCCCCTGTTAACAGAGGCTGAAAAATTGGGCCTTAGGTACTGGTGCTGGTGCCACGACACTGCAACCTCTCCCAGATACTCTAGTTGGAGTGCAGGAATGAGCCCTGCTGCAAAGCATTGCATAAAAAATTGTAATTACATGCCCCTGTTAAACAGGGCTGAAAAATTGGGCCTTAGGCACTGGTGCTGGTGCAACGATACTGCAACCTCTCCCAGATACTCTAGTTGGACTGCAGGAATGAGCCCTGCTGCAAAGCATTGCATAAAAAATTGTAATTACATGCCCCTGTTAACCGCTTCCCGACCGCCTCATGTAGATATACGTCAACACAATGGCATGGGCAGGCAAAAGCACGTACCTGTACGTCCCCTTTAATTTGCCTGCCCGGGGGGGGCGCGCGCGCGCGACCCGGTCTGGGGCACCGTGACCACGGCCGCGGGACCAGCAGACCCGATCGCCGCTGGTATCCCGCGATCGGGTTACGGAGCTGAAGAACGGGAGAGGTCTATGTAAACAAACCTCTCCCCGCGCTTCCTACACTGACTGTCAGTGATCGGCGGTTCCCTGTCATCGGGAACGCCGATCAATGACGTCAGACGTACAGCCACGCCCCCCTACTGTAAAAAAAAACACAACACGTCACACTGACTCCTCCCCGCCCCCTAGTGGTTAACCCCCTAACTACAACTGTCATTTACATAGGAATCAGTGCTATTTAACCACTTTCAGACCGGACCATTATGCAGCCTAAAGACCAGAGGACTTTTTACAATTTCGCACTGCACTGGTTTAACTGGTAATTACGCGGTCATGCAATGTTGTACCCAAACGAAATTTGCGTCCTTTTCTTCCCACAAATAGAGCTTTCTTTTGATGGTATTTGATTGCCTCTGCGATTTTTATTTTTTGCGCTATAAACGGAAAAAGACCGAAAATTTTGAAAAAAAATGATATTTTCTACTTTTTGTTATAAGAAAAATCCAATAAACTCAATTTTAGTCATACTTTTAAGCCAAAATGTATTCAGCCACATGTATTTTGTAAAAAAAATGTCAATAAGCGTATATTTATTGGTTTGCGCAAAAGTTATAGCGTCTACAAACTAGGGTACATTTTCTGGAATTTACGCAGCTTTTAGTTTACGACTGCCTATCTCATTTCCTGAGGTGCTAAAATGGCAGGGAAGTACAAAACCCCCCCAAATGACCCCATTTTGGAAAGTAGACACCCTAAGGAAATTGCTAAGAGGCATTTTGAGCCCATTGAATATTTTATTTTTTTGTCCCAAGTGATTGAATAATGACAAAAAAAAAAAATGTTTACAAAAAGTTGTCACTAAATGATATATTTCTCACACATGCCATGGGCATATGTGGAATTACACCCCAAAAATATATTCTGCTGCTTCTTCTGAGTACGGGGATACCACATGTGTGGGACTTTTTGGGAGCCTATCCGTGTACGGGACCCCGAAAGCCAAGCACCGCCTTCAGGATTTCCAAGGGTGTAAATTTTTGATTTCACTCCTCACTACCTATCACTACCTATCACAGTTTTGAAGGCCATAAAATGCCAAGATGGCACAAAACCCCCCCAAATGACCCCATTTTGGAAAGTAGACACCCCAAGCTATTTGCTGAGTGGCATGTTGAGTCCATGGAATATTTTATATTTTGCCACAAGTAGCGGGAAAAAATGACAAACTTTTTTTTTTTTTTTTGCCCAAAGTTGTCACTAAATGATATATTTCTCACACATGCCATGGGCATATGTGGAATTACACCCCAAAATAAATTCTGCTGCTACTTCTGAGTATGGGGATACCACATGTGTGGGACTTTTTGGGAGCCTATCTGTGTACGGGACCCCGAAAACCAAGCACCGCCTTCAGGATTTCCAAGGGCGTAAATTTTTGATTTCACTCCTCACTACCTATCACTACCTATCACAGTTTTGAAGGCCATAAAATGCCAAGATGGCACAAAACCCCCCCCAAATGACCCCATTTTGGAAAGTAGACACCCCAAGCTATTTGCTGAGAGGCATTTTGAGTCCATGGAATATTTTATATTTTGCCACAAGTAGCGGGAAAAATTACAAACTTTTTTTTTTTTTTTGCCCAAAGTTGTCACTAAATTATATATTGCTCACACATGCCATGGGCATATGTGGAATTACACCCCAAAATATATTCTGCTGCTTCTCCTGAGTATGGGGATACTACATGTGTGGGAATTTTTGGGAGCCTATCCGTGTACGGGACCCCGAAAACCAAGCACCGCCTTCAGGATTTCTAAGGGCGTAAATTTTTGATTTCACTCCTCACTACCTATCACAGTTTTGAAGGCCATAAAATGCCCAGATGGCACAAAACCCCCCCAAATGACCCCA
>JAQSEC010004784.1:0-14865 GCA_028564925.1 Lithobates sylvaticus
CCACCGAATAGTCCGGAAACAACATGAGCCTTGCATTGGCAAACCGGAGCTCTGGGACTTTCCTAGCCTCACGTAGCACCAAGTCCCGGTCCCGGAAGTTCAGTAAACGAAAAATAAATGTGCGGGGGGCGCCCCAGGCGGGCCGCGAACCGGAGGCATCCTGTGGGCCCTCTCCACCGCAAAATGTGAGGAGAAGGCAGCAGTAGGCAAAAAGAGGTAATAAGTTAGGTAGCGAGATTCTGGGTGTTGTCAAAGTCAACAGAATATCGTCTGCAAATAAGGAGATCTTAGGGGCCGAACCTGTGACCACTGCCTGTTCCATCAAGACCATGAGGGTCAATTTCTATGGACTTTGTAGTCGATCTTCCCCTCTCAAAAGGCATGACCACTATCCTGGTAGTTGACCGTCTCACTAAGATGGCTCATTTTATACCAGTTAAGGGGGAAACCTCTGCTGAACAAACGGCAGAGTTAAAGTGACCAGATTAATGATATTTGAGCTAGGCACATATAGCTGCAGTGTTTTGTTATCTCTCTTCAAAGCACTATGTCCCGTAGCTGTCTCCTGCACCGTTCTTCTGGTATCAGCCAGATAACTCCTGACAAGTTCTATGACACACAATGAGTTTTGTGTTGGGGAGGATGCTATAAATAGATTAGCACTGAGCTGAACAATTCAACAGAGCTGAAAGTTTCTACAGTTGTGCTCATAAGTTTACATACCCTAGAATTTATGATTTCTTGGCCATTTTTCAGAGAATATGATAACACAAAAACTTTTCTTTCACTCGTGGTTAGTATTTGGCTGGAGCCATTTATTATCAATCAACTGTGTTTATTCTTTTTAAACCATTATCACAACAGAAACTACCCAAATGACCCTGATAAAAAGTTTACACACCCAGTTCTTTTTTGTATATTCTCTTTTTATTTTATATAATTTGATTGAGTTTAACAACATTTTCAAATATCAAAATATTACATTTTTTATGTGCAACATCACTCATATAGATAGTTGAAATTATAATTGTCACCCCCCCCCCCTTCCTCCCTCCCTCCCCTCTCTCTCTCCCCTCCTCCCACCCCTCATACCTTAAACCTTCATAGTTCTTTCTAAGCCTCCATCATTTTCAAATGTTCTACTGTATTTTTAAACTCAATCCACCTCCCCCATATACTGTTGAATACTTCCATCGAATCTTCACTTCTATGTATGGTTTCTTCTATTGATCTTAACCATTCTATCTTTAATATTCAATCTTTCCTTAGTGGGGGATCAGGGGTCCTCCATACCGTTGGAATTAGACTCTTAGCCGCATTCAACAGATGGGGTGTCAAAGTATTCTTATATTGGGCTAATGTTTTGCTTGTATCATGGAACAAACATGTCCATGGCTCCTTCCTGATTTGTTTTCCTGTTATTTGGTAGATATTATCTATGATTTTTTTCCAATATGGCTGAATCTTTATACAATCCCACCATAAGTGTACAAATGTTCCCAGAGCATCACATCCCCTCCAACACTTTGATGAGGTCTCTACATTTAATTTCTGTGCTCTCTGTGGGGCAATGTACCATCTCGCCATCAATTTATAGCACATTTCTGTTGTCCTGACATCTCTAGAGGTTGTGCATACTGCTCTTAAGATCCTACTTCTATGTTCCTCATCCCGTAGATCTCCTATCTCTTCCTCCCATTTCCTCAGATAAGGTGGATACCTAGGTTCTATTTCCTCTCCTAATATTTTATATATTTTGGACGTGCTCTGTCCCAGGCACCGTTAGGAGGAGAGCAGCCTCCCAATGGGCCTCATATTGCCTCCTCCTCGCAGTGGCTGGGGGAGTGTCTGTTAGAAAAGTTTTAAATGTTTATTGTGTGACTATTTGGAAAACAATAATCCTGAGACTGGTTTTTAATACCACTAATGAGCACTTTGTATTAACTTGTTATATCGTTGGTTTTAACTAACTCCACAGTAAAGTTTCAGGATGATTGAAGTGTAACCATATATGGTAGTAGAAGAATGTAAAGGAAACGCAGTCTTCGCAGAATAAAGTTTCACCCAGCAAAGCAAGCTGCGTTTTCCTCAGCCAATAGGAAAATAAGGTATTAGGGAAGAAGAGATGCATTCCTTTGTAACATCCCTTGCAGAATTTTTGGTATGTAAGGAAGGTGATCCTAATGTGTTAACATATTAGAAATACATTTTTTACTTCTTAATACATCTCGAGTTGACTGATCACAAGCTGAGGATATTCCTAACATTGTCTGTGTAAAATGTTGTATTTGTGCATATCTCCATCTATCTAATGGTCTATTTCCCCATTTTTGTGTTAGTTCATTAAAAGGTGCATATTCTGTTTCCTATCATCACATCCTTCAAAATTATTTCATTTTTCTTTGCCCACCTACTAAATGTACATGTTTTCATCCTTCCCAGGTTTAAAATAATTTGTGTCTAGTAAGGAAATTAAAGGTGAATTAAATTGCCAGTGATGTAACTTACTTACTTCATCCCATATTTTGAAAACATTTTTTGTTAGTGAGTTTGGGCTACTTGACAATTCCCGATAGTGCCGTGGAACCCAAACCCTTTTCCCTAAATCTACTTTACTTTGGGCTTTCTCAATATCTACCCACCCTTTACTACCCTTATCGTGTATCCAACCTATTATTCGTGATATAATAATTGCCTGATAATACCTTTTGAAATCTGGTGCTGCTAATCCTCCTAATTGCTTCCCCCTTACCAGAGTTGCATATGAGATTCTGGGATGTTTGCGCCTCCAAATAAATTTTGTCGCTAAAGTTCTTAATTTTGTAAAAAAACTCTTGTGGAACTTTTATTGGGATCATTTGAAATACATACGTTAGTTTTGTCAGGATAAACATTTTTAGGGAGTTAATCCTACCTATCAACGAAAGGGGTTCATATTTCATATGTATTACATGATCTTTGACCTTATTTAAAATAGGAATATAGTTAGCCGCATACACAGTCGACAATGATGCTGTAAGTTTTACGTTTTCTAGGTACCCAAGCTCCCCCTCACACCAAACAAAAGGGAATAAGGGTTGGAGTGCCTGTTCTTTTTTTAGTCATGGTTATATTAAAAATTTCTGTCTTTGATATATTGATCTTAAAGTTTGTCATTTTACCATAACTATTCAATTCCTTCTTTATATTAGGTATAGTTGTCCTTGGGTCCGAGATATAAAATAATATGTCATCTGCGTATGCAGCCACCTTATACTCCTCTTTGCATACTTTCACATCTCTTATGTCAATATTTTTTCTAATCGCAGCTAATAGGGGTTCCAATGCCAAAACAAACAGCATTGGTGACAGGGGACACCCCTGTCTTGTACCATTATGTAATTCCAGGGGGGAGACAAACTTCCGTTTATTTTTATTTTAGCTGTTGGATGGTGGTAAAATGCAGTTATCCATCGCATCATTCTTTCTTTTACTCCCAAATCTCTCAGTGTTCCCATTATGAAGCCACAGTCGAAGTAAGGTTTTAAGACAGTTATCCTTTCCTTCCCTCCCTGTCACAAACCCCACCTGATCACTATGCACCCAACAAGGTAAGAGTGGTTTTAATCTTCCCGCTATTATTTTTGCAAAAATGTTAATATCGGTGTTCAATAGTGATATTGGTCTATAGCTCTCTGGTGCCATTGGATCTTTACCCTCCTTTACTATCAAGGTGATATAAGCAATCGGTGCTTCTTCCCTTAGTTTTTCCCCCTCTGCTAAGGCATTCATATAATCACATAGTTTAGGGACCAATAGTTTTCTTCTTGTAATACATAGAGTACCCGTTGGGGCCAGGACTTTTTCCAGTTGCCATGTCCTTAATTGCTCTTTCTACTTCCTGAATTATTGGAGCATCCAATAGCTCCAGTTCCTCTTCTGGGACCTCTGGAAGGTCAAGGTACTCTAATATATCTTCCTTACTCCCCCTATTTTCTTCATCCTGTCCGACATTATACAACTGACTATAGAAACTATGGAAAACTCCTGCTATTTCGGGGGATGAGTGCATAGTTTTTCCTTTCGTATTACGAAGTTTAGCTATAAATGATGCGTTTTTCTTTTACTTTACTGCCCTCGTTAGCCATTTCCCAGATTTGTTTCCCTCCTGATATCTATTTTTATCAACTATGTGGAAAGCTCGTTTTATCTCCTGCTCTATTAATTCTGACAGTTGTTTTTTTATTTTTTAGATCTACTCTCTCTGGGAACCCCCTTGGTCTTGTCAGTTGTTCTAATTCATATATTTCCCTAAGCAGGTTTTTCATCTTTTTTCCTTTTTCTTTTTTTTTTCCTGCCCCAATACTTATTAGAATACCTCTTATGTATACTTTGTGAGTTTCCAATAGGGTGCCCCTAGAGATATCTAATGTATCGTTTATAAGAAAAAATTCCTTAAGCTCCTGCTCTATTTTCTTATTCACCTCTAGATCCTGGATTAGGGAGTCATTAAGTTTCCACATTCTACCCATAGGGGGACCTGATTGTATTTCTAGTTGGGCTATCACTGGGGCATGATCGGATAGGGAGATAGATTTTATTTCCGTTTCCTTAAGTAAAGGGAGTAATTGGTGTTCTATCAATACATAATCTATTCTGGAATATGTCCCGTGTACTGCTGAGTAGAACGTATAATCCCGAGTTCCCGGATGTCTAATTCTCCAGGCATCCACGAGTTGGTACTCTAGTAGTAGGGACTTTATCCTGTTCTTTCTTGGGTTTGACCACCGGGGGGACCCTCCTGAAGTATCCACCCGTGGGTCAATACACATATTAAGGTCTCCTGCCACTATTAGTTTCCCCTTTTTAAATTCTGACAGCTTTCCTTTTTTTTTCTCAGGAACCTATCTGGATCTCTATTCAGTGAGTAAATATTTGCTATAGTACACTGTGTTATATAATTTCCCCCTTATAAAGAGGAATCTCCCATCTGGGTCAGCTAATTGCTCCTTTATTTCAAACATTATGTTTCTGTCAAATCCTATTGCAACCCCCCTCGAATAACTTGATGTAGAATCCCCATAAAACCACTTAGGGAATTGCCATGTAGCTAATCTACCGCCTGATGCATGTGAAATATGTGTCTCCTGGAGACACACCACATTCGCCCCATAGTGCTGGAATTCCTTGTTTACTGTGAACATTTTCTTTGGGGTATTTATACCCCTTACATTATATGATACTAAATTCAATATAGCCATAAATCACTAAAGGACATCGATCCCTTTTCCTTTCCCCTCCTCTCCCCGTGGGGGATTCCAATGTCCCCACAAGAGGAGAGGCAACATAGAAGGGAAGAGAAAAGGGTGAGAGAGAGACCACCCCCCCCAACCCCCCCTTCCAATACCCTTCCTTATTGGAGAGTGAACAAATTCCATATTTGTTCCACGCATGAGACCGCCGGCATCTAATTAGATGTCGTTCACCTTCCCTATCTCGCTTTTCTTCAGGTTTCCAGCCCTTCCCCGCTCCCCCCTCCAGCACGACAATTTGAGTCAAAATGACATGTTAACTAGAAGACAGTGGAGAGCTCTTGCTATCTTCAGGCACACTCCCCTGGAATACACACCCACGAATCCCTCCGCCACCGCGAGAAATCTCAGTTAGAAAAACAGAAAAATTCCTGAGCAGTGGGGACATCCTGATCCGGACCATTGCACTTGTTTATCTTCTGAGGCCCCTTTGCATAACGGACAGTGTTCAGCAAGAGAGAGATGTAGGGGCGATCTCGGCCCACCAGAGTACACAACCCATTGAGAGAAAGTACACAGGCCGTGGGGATCCCCTACAAACTCCTCCCCCTGATACCAGAGTACCCCCCAAGAGGACGCAAACCCAGGAACAACTCCACCCCAACTCCAAGGATTAAGCCGGGGACAAAGGCACCAGGAGGGCAATAAGGGCGTAGAGGGCCCTAAACTAAAATAAAACTGGGTAAGAGAATAAGAGGCACCAAAAAGGGCACCATGAGCAAAGACGCATCCAAGTCGTCAAAAAAGGGAGCTACAAAAAGTTCCAAAGGAGAGGTGAGCACGATTAAACATTACCTTAGACAAGGAGCTAGCCCAAAAACCACAGGGTCCACACCCCAGGCAGGGGCCAGTACGGAGAGAAATAGGGGGGGAGAAGGTGTAAATAACCAATCAAGAGCAGATTATACCATGGAAAGCGAGATCGACATGAGCCGGTCAGAGGACCATCATGACCAACAGGCCGGAGCACATATCCCTACAAAAACAGAAATGGAAGCGATGCTATTGCGGCTGGAAAATGCTATCAAACTGGACATCAACACTCTCAGGGAGGACATGGGCCACTTATTGTCCAGGGTAGAGACAGTAGAAGGTAGAGCAGACAACACAGATCAAGAAATATTAAACTTAAAATCCCAACTGAAAAAATTCCAACTAAACCAGAGAGACACCGCTTACAAGATTGAAGAACAAGAAAACAGGGATAGAAGACAGAACCTGAGACTACGCGGGGTCCCCGAACAAAGAGGGGAAGACCTAGAGAAAAAAATCTGGACCATTCTCGGTCCAATTAGCGGCAAAAGTCAAGACCAGTTTCCCAAAATCGAAAGGACACACCGAGTAGGTAGACTGGAGAGGTTGGGCCCCGAAAGACCACGTGACATAATTATCAGATTTTACCACTTCAAAGAGAAAGAGGACCTCTGGACAAAAATCAGGGGCAACACACCGCTCCGGTTTGAGGACACAGAAATACAAGTTTATGCCGACCTATCTGCCCGCACCCTGGAAAGAAGAAGACTCCAGAAACCCCTTTTAGACATTCTTAGAAAAGAAAATATAAAATACAACTGGGGCTTTCCATCTAGTCTTATAGGCCTAAAAGATGGGCATGCGGCGAGGCTGAGGTTTCCGGAGGAGCTCCAGGGTTTTTGCGCCAAGCTGGAGATCCCAGTCCCGGAGTTACCTGGTTGGAACGAGAAAGAGGGTTTAGGCGATTATAACTAAAAAAGAAGGCGGGGGGGGAAAAAAAAAAAAAAAAATATATAAAAAATAAAAACAGGGCAGGGGGGCTACAAGATATACCTAGCAAAAAGCCATAAAAGAATCGGCCCACCCCCCACCAAGTCCCGGAGCTCACCGGGCTATGTTGGATCTGGGGGATGGGTTCAAACTCCACCTCACCATGAATCTAGGGTCCGCGGGTAGTCCCACGAAGATGACACCCATGGACCTAGGGACCCATGTTGGGGTCAGAGAGGGGAAGGTCGAGGGGAGGGGGGGAGAGGGTAGGAGGGTTGGGGAGGGGGGGAGGGGGGCTGGGAAGGGGAGGGGGAAGGGGAGGACGGGTAGGGGAGAAAGGGGTAGGCAAGGGAGGGGGGCCCCTTCCGCTACCGACAGGGCAAAGGCTTTTAAACAAATATACGACTCAATAACAGAAATGGAAAAAAAATTAAAAAGAAATAAAATCCCAACAGGGGAATGAAGACTGAAATTACATTTCTTACATATAATGTAAAAGGATTAAACTCCCCTAGTAAGCGTTTCAGGGTTTTAGAGGAGATCAGGAGATACGGGGCCGGAATAGTCTTCCTACAGGAGACCCATCTGTCACATGTTTCTAACATTAGACTTTCTTCACCAACACACCCAACGTGGTACTATGGAGATACTATCTCAAACAGGGCAAGAGGGGTGGCCATTGGGATTGCTAGAGACATCAATTTCACACTGGAAGATAGGAAAACAGACCCGGAGGGGAGATTCCTCTTTTTAAGAGGATCCCTCAGCGGGACAGAAATTACATTAGCCAACGTATATGCCCCCAATGTAAGACCCATCAGATACTTAGAATCAATCCTATCAAAACTGAGGGCTTTCAAAAAGGGATACTTGATCCTTATGGGGGACCTAAACTTCGTAATGAACCCTTCTATGGACAGCACGTCTGGGGGGCAGGGGACAGGGAACGTTCAACTAAAACGTCTGAGAAAAAGGCTTAGCAATGATCAACTGGTGGATATCTGGAGGATCCAGCACCCACAGAAAAGAGATTATACGTTCTACTCCCCTGTACACCAGACGTATTCCCGACTGGACCACATATTGGTTGAACACGGCTTACTAGAGAGAATTGGTAAAACCAACATAGAAATAATGTCCTTTTCAGACCACGCCCCGGTCTCCATGAACTTAAGTATCCCCGAGTATAGACAACCCTCGAGCGGGTGGAAACTAAATACAGAATTACTATACGATAAAGACATACGGGAACACATCAGAAAAGAACTCGAATGGTTCTTCCAAATTAACGATAATGGCGAAGTCTCAGAAGCACACCTCTGGGACGCCCATAAGGCGTTCGTCAGGGGGATCTTGATTGAAAAGGCTTCCCGGAAGAAAAGGGAGAGGACGAGGAAAACGCAGGATTTGGCGGCTCAGATCAATATATTGGAACAAAGACATAAGACAGGCGGGGCCCATGCCCAAGACACATACCTAGAGTTGTCAGAAAAGAGGGAGGAGCTAAAAGACCTGGCCGAACAAGAAGCAAGACAGGCATTCAATAAGATAGCGAAGGACCAGTACGTATGGGGTAATAAGCCAGGGAAATACTTAGCCAGAAAACTTCAAAAAAAGAAAGCGCGAAATTTTATTGAAAAAATTCAAACCGGCAATGGAGAGACGAAATACGTTTCCAGAGAAATAGCAGCCACTTTCAGGAAGTATTACGAAAAACTGTATTCGGTGGACCCGGGGGGCAGTAACAAAGGGGGCGAAAAAAGCAAGAAAATAGACGATTTCCTGGGAAGGGCAGGGTTGGTTTCTCTGGGCACGGAGGACACTGAAGCACTAGAAAGACCAATCTCAGAGGATGAAATCCTCAGAGCATTAAACAACTCCCCACCAGGGAAAAGCCCGGGCCCCGACGGGTTTTCGGTTTTATATTATAAAACCTTTAAAGAGATCCTTATCCCTAGACTGCAGCGCTACATGAATGGCCTGGGGACAGACTACGATATGAGCGAGGAATCACTTTTGGCGACGATTACTGTCCTGCTCAAGGATGGGAAGGATGGATCAGTGTGCTCAAGCTATAGACCCATTTCATTATTAAATTTCGACACAAAACTGTACGCCAAGATTTTGGCCGAGCGAATCAAGGGACACTTGAGCACGCTGATCCATCCGGATCAAGTGGGCTTTATTCCGGGCAGGGAGGGGAGAGATAATGGGATACGGACACTCCTGGCTATGCAGAGGATGAGGGATACACGAACCCCCAGCCTACTGCTCTCAATAGATGCAGAAAAAGCATTTGACAGGGTAGACTGGGGGTTCATGTTTAAAACTCTACAGAGGATGGGGTTCGGCCCCACGATAATCCAAAAAATTAAAGCTCTCTATGCCCATCCCAAAGCAAACATAAGAATAAATGGGATAGTCTCGTCCGTGTTCGAGATGCATAACGGGACTAGGCAGGGGTGCCCGCTCTCCCCCCTCCTCTTCGTTTTGTCCCTGGAACCCCTACTGTCCACAATCCGAGGGAGCGCCGGCGTAGAGGGATGTAGAGTCGGCTGCGAGGAACATAAACTTGCAGCCTTTGCCGACGACGTCCTTTTCTACGTCGGGTCACCACAGAAATCAATCCCTAATCTTCTAGAAATTCTAGCGGAGTACGGTAAATTAACAAATTTTAGAATCAATACTACAAAAACGTTTATTTTAAATATCAACCTCAACTCCATAGAGAAACAGAATATACAGAACGGGGTGAGCTTCGCCTGGAAAAAACAGATAAAATACTTGGGTATTGAGCTGGCCAATAATCCGAGAAAAATGTACAAAATCAATTACATCCCACTCCTAGACGAAATAAAAAAAAAATGCCAAGATTACAACGGAAAAGCCCTATCATGGATAGGTAGGATCAATACGGTGAAAATGATGATACTTCCAATCATCACATATAAATTCCAGATGCTCCCACTCCCCCTCCCAAAACAATATCTAGGAAAATTAAGAGCCCTGGTCACGAACTTTGTCTGGAATAACAAAAAACACAGAATTTCCCTCCAAATCCTAAAGCAAGATAAGAGCACAGGCGGTCTAGCAGTCCCGGATATCGTGAGCTACTATCACGCGATAGCATTACTTAGAATACCAGAATGGGGTAAAACACACAATGTTAAAAGATGGGTTAGTCTGGAGGAAGCACTTAGTGAAGTAAAACTGGGGAGGATTGTTTGGAACCCCCCAAAATTTAGACCACTGGGAAAAAAAACGCACACAATCACACAGAACACATTTAAAATTTGGGACAAGATATATATAAAGTTTAATAAAGTATATAACTCACCATTAATTGCACTAAAGGAAAATCCCCTTTTCCCCCCCGGGAAAAAAGGGGTTGGTGGCGACTGGATCAAAAAAGACAGCACATGTGTAGGGGAAGTAATTAGTAAAGGGAAAGTTTTGGCACTGCACGAGTTACAGAGTAAAGGAGAGGTGTTTTCCATAGATGCATGGAGGTACCTCCAGATAAGTCACTTCGTCCGTTCGCTCCCAATGCCGTTAAGGGAAATTGGCGACTTAACGAAGCTAGAGAGGATATTTACGGCAGAGAACTCCAGAAAGAGAATATCTAAAATTTATAAACTATTATTGGAGCTCGATAGACCGGAGGTACCCCCATACTTCAGGAAATGGGAGAGGGAATTAGGAACACAATTAGATGTAGGCACAGTTAGGAAAATATTAAAATTAGCCCACGGCTCTGCGGTAGACTCCAGGACTGCAGAAATGAACTTTAAGTTAATGGCCAGGTGGTATAAGACCCCTGACAAGTTAAGCAAATTTCAGGTGGACACCCCGGCCAACTGCTGGAGGGGCTGCGAGGAAAAAGGCACCATGGGACATCTATGGTGGGACTGTCCAAAAATAAAAAAATACTGGGAGACCATTCTAAAACATATTAAAGAAATAACTACGGTGGAGGTGAAAAACGACCCCTGGGTCGTTTTAATGCATGCAACCACGAGTGGAATCAGACAATACACAGGATCACTACTCCCTCACCTCCTCAATGCAGCAAAAAGGGTGATTCCGAGGAAGTGGATGGCCCAGGAAAGCCCACTTACGTGGGAATGGGTAGACGAAGTAGAATCCGCATACACAATGGAGCGCCTAATAAACTGCGTCGAGGGGGAGAGGGACGCAATGAAAGAGAAGTGGGAGTGTTGGAGAAAATTCAAGAACTCATGGAGTTACTCGGAGGCACTGAGGTCCCATCCATAGACACTTTAGCAGACAAGGGCATAATAGCAGGCATTAAAAGGGAGGAATAGGGATCTTGGGGGGAATAAACAGATAGGTGATAGGGGGAAAAAAAAAGAAAAAAAAAAAAAAAAAAAGTCGTATCTCAGTAGCGGAGGGGGGGGGGGGGGGGGGGGGGGGGGGGGGGGGGGGGGTAAGGGGTTGGGGAAATAGCAAACCCACGAAAAAAAAAAAAAAAAAGGGGGGGGGGGGGGGTAAACACGAGGCAGCCATATCCCGGGTGGCGGAAAGTTAAAATGGGAAAAGAGGCCCAAATCAGGACCCCTATCTAGGGTGGATCGCCATCAACTTTATCCACCCTTATTGTCTATAGTTTTGCTCCCCTCTGTTGGATGAATACGATTGAACAAATATCTTAATAAAAAAATAAAAAAAAAAAAGAAAACAAATGGGAACAGACGAAACGCAGAACAAACCACAAATGATGTTAAGACATAATGGGGACGGAGATGCGGGCCTTGCTGACATCACCCCTTATAGCTTTATCTGAATGTGGAAAAAAAAAAAAAGAAAAAAAAAAAAAAAAGATGTCGTTCAGTCTCCATACTTTCTTAGGAGCGCACCTCTCCAATCACAGACACCACCCACCCCAACCGTCCACCCATCTTCTAATCCCTAATCTCCTGAGGGGAAAAAACAGTATTACACTCTATCTTTTCTTCCTCCCCCGAGCCCGTGTCCAATGCATGTTATTAAAAGACATCTCTCCTCTATTGTCCCCCTCCCACCCCGGAAAAGCCGGTAGGGGGAGGTCTAGGTTTACTACAAAATTCTGGAAGATCTTCAGCACTGCACCACGACCATCCCTTTTGCCCGTAAGGCAAGCTGGGGATCCCCATTGGTATGACACATTCAATGTCCTCATTTGCTCTGTTAGTGGCTTAAGGAGTCCTCTTCTTGCCAATGTTTCTCCCGATAGATCTGAAAAGATCTGCAACTCGGTATCTTCATGCATGATTCTAGTCATTTTGCGTATGTTTTCCAAAAATTTTAGCCTTCTCCTCATAATGAAACCTTACTATTATATCTCTTGGATTCTCATTCGCCTGCGGTTGGTATCTTGTGATCCTATGAACTCTGTCCAAATTTAATGTTTCAGCTTCTTCTCTCCCTAATATAGGATTGAACAGGTCCTGCATTACTTTAGTTAGTTCATAATTTTTATATTTTTCTACTATTCCTCTTATTCTCAAGTTCTTTCTCCTGCTTCGATTTTCCTGGTCCTCAATTTTATATAGGAGTGACCTATTTATTTTTTGGATAAATCTGTTCCTTTATTTCCAGTAGTTTTTGATTGTATTTATCTATTCTTTCTTATATTTCTTCCACTCGCCCCAGGACCTGCCCTATATCGGCTTTTACTGCCGCTATATCAGTTTTTAGTGATATCTCAACTTTGGATAGCATTTCTCTTATTTGGGCTAAATTAGCTTGGGCCCCATCTAATCCTGGTTCCTTTTCTGTTTCAGGGGGTATCCCCCCTTTCTTCTTCTGATCCCCATTTTTTTGTGACTTGGTACTTCCTTGGGGGGCTTTCCCCACCCAGTTCTAGACCGTGTAACACACGTATCATTGGCTTTTGCCACTTTAATTTCTTCAGCTGTCGCTTTAGGCTTACTAGTCCCCGCCCTTGCTGTAATTGCCTGTCTGGGAGTGCTGTGCCCATTTACAACCAATTTTGTCTCACCCAACATATATTGCTGGATCCCTCCGGGGCTAACAGCCGGTGGACCCCCTTTTCCCATTTTTCTTGTCTTCCCCCTCATTGCGTTGGGTTCTGCCATAGGCAGTTTTCCAGCGCAGTAGGGGTTTTAAGATCTCTCTCCCCCAAGGTCTCAGACCTAAGAAGCTACTAGCAGGTAAAGTTTATTAGTATGTGTTAGCACTAAGCCTCCACACTATTGAAAGGTCTCTTGGGAACCACTGATACCTCTGCCATCCTCCTCCCAATGGGGGGTAGGAGACTCAATGCCTGTCAGTGATTTAAACCTTTACCCTTAACACAGAAAAGGAGTATTTGTCAATACCTCCTTCTCCCCTTCAAAGAAAAAAGGGAGGGGGTGCCCGGTCACCCTATAATGTTCAGTGAAGACACTTGTTTGTTTGTAACAGGCAACAGACACTAAACCACAGACAGATGGCAAAAGTATTAGTTGTAAAAAAAGCGGGTCAGGTCACTGCGAACACTAAGCCATAGATGGAGGGCAGTAGCAGAGGCAATAGTTTTTGCAAAAGAAAGGTCAAGTCACTCTGTAACGTTTAATGGGAACAGTTGAAAGCAATAGCAGAGGCAATAGTTTTCAGGAAAGAAGACCTAGTCGTTTTATGGCATTTAGTAAGGAGACTTGTTTGTAGCAGTCAGCAACAGGCAGTCAATCACAGATAGAAAGCAGCGGCCGCCAGCAATAGCAGGAGTAAAGATAATAAATTGCAGAGGGAAGATCAAGCCCCTATCACATTTAATGAGGACATTTGTTTCATAGAAGCCACAGATTCCAAAAAAAAAAAAAAAAAGGGGGGTGGTAGCGAGTACAGTGTTTTTTTTAAGAGTAGAATCAAATCGTTCTGTTATATTCACCAGGCAGTCATCTCAGGCTATTATATTTGCCTATTCACCTGTTTTCCTATTATCAGCAACCAGCTCCAGTGTGTGGGAATGGTTATTGAAAGCCCACATATACCCCTCCTTCAACATATACAGTCTCTCTTCTCTGACAGAGAATCGCTACAGCAAATTTTCCATCAAAAGATACTTAAATTGTTCATTAGCATTTAATAACAGTCTTTTACAGAGCCTGCAAATTTTACTTCAGTCCAATAAGCAGCAGGTGGTTCAATAGGCAATAATCGAAGACACACGGCCCCATAAACAGCAAAAAAAAAAAGGAAAAGCACAGGCCATCAGATAAGCTCTAGGCAATATGCAGGTATCCGTTTTTCTGCAGCAGTTTTTCTCTCATAGTTCTTATGGCTCTAAGCAAGGTAATCACGCTTTATGTCATCTGTATGCATGCTGCTGTATTTCTGTATTGACATATCAATCTACCGGTCTTTTTTACATTACCACGTAGCAGAATCCCAGTGAGATCACGATAATGATGGAGTGAGAGGGAGGCATCAGCTCGGCTTCTAAGTTTCCTTCTCAGGCTTCATATGCATTTGTTTGCATGGGACCTCAGTCTGTTAGTTTAGGTACCCCAGCGCGGCGTCATCCCAGCATTCCAATCACCTCTACCTCGATCTCCTCTGTTCACAGCAGAGCTACACGCGACGATCTGCGGGAGGAGGAAGAAAGGATGGAGCGCTGTGTCGGATAGCAGGTCAGCCGGTCAGCTCCTCAAAGAATGCTGATACCACATGTAGCGTGGGACTCCATCACACCAGGAGCTTCCGCTTCGAGTTTGGTGGATGATCGGGCGGAGATAGAGAGCAACGGGGCGGCGTACGTCCGCTACATGTGAAAGGCTCCTCCCATCACCTCTGGTAGCAGCATTTCACACACCCAGTTCTTAATACC